>JACJUY010003985.1:54462-77716 GCA_014220935.1 Platorchestia sp. MABIK | reverse complement strand
GATGATGGAATCGGAGATTCCGAAACGTTTGTTATCAAAAAAATGTTCCCTTTTATATTGGTTCTTCTTTTTATCTTGATGATTGATCAGGTTGCTTAGCTGTAGTACCAATATGATAAGGAATGAATTAAGGGAACCTCCAATCTTCTAATTTGATGAAAATGAATAATTGTAAAAATGAATTTTCTGACATGCTAACCTCGTACTCACTAGTGAGTATTAGCGACCGTAAAATACGAGCTCCCTTATACTCTCGAAGATTTAGTTATTTTGTTTCACCGACAGAAACATAGGAGAGTGCATCAGGTTAACTCGTTGACTGCTTGGCGAAATATAGATGGTCACAAGAGATTTTTATAATGTGGGTGATCCACCGGATCACAAATTGAATTTTTCATGCTCATGATGAAAATAAAACGAAGACACGCCCTGATTAATTATTTGTCCATTTTATCGTTGAACTTAGAATTAAGTAACATTTGGATGAATATTGAAGTTAATTTTAACCCACCGCACTTAACTATATTGTAACATTACTGTACGAGCAGGTCGAGCAACCCCTTTGAAGTCATGTACAACATCTCCTACACCTTCCTCCCCACCATCGGCGCTGTGGTGTGCATTGTCGTGGGCATCGTAGTCTCGTTGGTCACAGGTGAGCTAGTGAACTGATGCAAAAATGTTCGAACTTCATTAGCAAATGCAGCGGTGAATCTTTTGCCATGACGGAAGATTTACCGAAATGAACGTGAACCTTAATTTTTGTTCAATATTTCGCTCTTTTTTCATTTTACATGAGTCCTCGCTTAAACTATTTCATGGGAAAACACTGTTGAAAAGCATTGTAGACGAAAAACGCAGCCGCGAACATCAGGATGTACAAAGCATAGACTCTCGTAAGCAATTTTTGAACCAGGTTACAATACCCACCAATATCATTCTAAGTTATATACAGGGGATGAATTTAGAATTTTTTAAGAAGTAGTGTTTAGTGAGCACTAGCGTTTTCTACGTTCACGTTTCCTAATCTTTGTTTTCGGTTTTTAGGTCGTGAGAATTTGGACGAAGTGGCGCCCGAGCTACTCCTCCCCTGCATGAGGAAGTTCTTGAAGCAAAAGCCTGTGCCTCGACACTTCGAGTTTAAGAATCTGTTGGGCTCGAGGAATATCTTCAAGAGGAACGAAAACTCAACTCAAGAAAAATCAGAGCAAAAGAATAAGAACGAGAGACCTTTGCTGTGATGTTGTAGAAATGCGATAAAGGTAGTCGTAAGAGAATTTAAGGTTTTTAGATTGTCACCATAAATGTGAGAGCACCATGAGCGTTAATGAACATTCCTCACTGAATTGTTTCTTTTTTTTCCTTAGCATTTGGGAGAAAGTGAAGCTTACGCAATGATTACGGAAAACACATTTACGACTGAAGTTAATTTAGTTAAAAGCTAAAATTACAGAGGGGTAAATTGGAATTTCCTATATTCGATGTTGGGATCAAATTGCACATTTTCCCAATATTTTCGGAGACTTTTAGGATGAAATTGAGTTTTTCTTTATCTTTGTTGCGCTGAAGATGAAACTACTCTGCCTTGTTTCAACCAATAAAACGAATTATAACTATAACATACCATAGACATACCATAGATCATTATACAATTTCTACTGTAGGACATGTACAGAGGCGTGCAACAATAATCAAAACCGAGAACCGCCAATGATAATTTGCACATGAAGCTGGAAATGGAGTGGAATATTTACAGACAAAGAATAATACTAATTTTATTGAATTAACTCGGCGTAAATTGACCTCCTCAGTCTACGACGCTAAAACGTTGATGCGATTTTATAGCTGCGTGAATTTATCACTCATTCTATCGATTTGTTGTCATTCCGATAACAAAAGCATCGAAATTATTACTACGCCTTCTAACGTCCATCATTTCTAAAAATTAAAAAGCTCAACCGATTTCAAGCTATTTGGCTTAAGCCTTTCAGTCTATTTAACAAAGGAGTTCCAAAGAGTTCCAAAGATAGGAAGGAGGAACCATTTACAAGGTCTGTTCCCAGACAAGATCACCAGCACATAAAAACAGCTCAGGGAGATAGATATTTATGAAACAACAAAAAACTTACCAAAGAAGTAGTAGTTGATGAAAAACACTAATTTCGTGAACTGAAAAAAGGTTTTCGACTAAACAAAAAACTTCTAGTTAAATTAAAAAAGTCTATCTAACCTTCAGCTAAGGATCTCATATTCTCCTTAAGGGTACTTATTGTTATTCATACAATAATTACATCCCCCTGATGGAACAATGTCTAATTTTTTTGTTGTTATATACCATTTAACAGGTATACAAGATTATTTTCAATAAGATGAAATGAAGCTTACAAATATAATAAGATTGTTCTGGGAGTAAAACAAAAAATTATTCAAACAGCCAAAAAATCATCCAGAAGGCCATATGTAAGCGGTTAAACGGAATTTGCCCCATAGTTTACAGTAGAACTGCATTACGTAACACAGTCATTTTCTTTGTCATGAAAGCAGTGTAATTGGAATGACAATAATTGGACCGAAGCATGGATTTAAGCCGCATGATAATTGCTAACAAGGAATGGGGAAATAGCTGCGATGAAAATGAGCTTAGTTACTCCTAGATCACGGTACATCGTGTTAATGGATTCAGCACACGCCACACAATCCCACGGCATGGAAAGGGAAAGAAACTAATGCCAAAAACTGCTCGTAATCCGTATTACGATGCTAAAATGAAATACTAATATTACGGAACTATCCCGTGAAGACCTGAATATGCAGTGCACAAGCCTGAGAGCAAGTACATTATTAAAATAATCGAATTATCATTATAAAATACTGTTTCATTATGTTTAGACCATCCAGACACAGCAAGGACGATTTCCACGAGCAAAGAGAAGGGACCATTTACTACCACCTGTAGAAAATTTGTACCACCTGTTGAAAATGAACTTAATACACAAAAGTGTGTGCCACACACAGGAAGTTGATGAGAAAAAAATGCAGGACAAAGTAGAAGTAACGATGAAGACATGAAAACTGGTGTGCAAAATACTTCATAAACTTTAATTTAAGTGTCACACAGGTTAATAATTTTGAGGCGTTTTATTTTTCCAGGACAGGGATACGCTTCCCTTTGATATGCGAGCCTCTTTGGCTTACTTCTATAGTTGTGTCGGCACGACGTCGAACGTCGGCACGACGTCGCGAAATTTCTATTTTAGAGAGGCAGAGCATCGGGGTAGTGTAATAATTTTAATAAACTCAGTTGACGACAACTTCGGTCATGGGTAGAAGGTTTCGTACTGGAAACTAGGTAGCACACTCATCGTTTTCTGCGGGGCGAAATTACACTGAAAAATGCAATGTCTCTATATCTCCTGCCGGCTTCAAAATTTTAGACTTGGCTTCGACCTCTTATGACCTTGAGATTTTAGAGCCCTTGCATATTTTCAAGCGATACCCTGATCTGAACAATATGGACACTTCACACCCATTGCAAACAGTAAATAGGTAGAAACTTCTTCATCACGAGCTCAATTTTATTTCATACCTACATCTTGCGAGTTTTTTTGCTTGTTGTTTTTCTTTTGCGGCACACTTTGTTTTCTACTCTTAATTTATTGCTCTATGCATGATATATTCTAATACCTAAAATTCATTGTACCTTAATCTTTTATTTCAGACATAATGATTTGTTTTTTGCCCTGAAGATTGAGCGGGAGCATTTATTCACCACCACAGATGTAAAATGATCCAACAATGTTTTTTGGCCTCGTGTGATTTTTTTGTTATTTTATTGATTGAAAATTGATTTTTTTCAGAAAAAACCGATGAAATGGGTATTCGGAAAATGTATCTCCTTCAATTTTGATATAACAGAATCGGCAACATGTTTTCCAAAAAGCTAAATGCATTATCTAAAGAAACCCAGCAATTGATTTTCATTTGAATGTTTTTCCCCAAAACTCTACATTTATTCTTTTATTCCGCTTTATGTCTCGTGTAATTTTCCACCTAAATCTAATTCAAAAAATTATTCCAGTAGTTCCATAGCTTTTTTTAAGCCCTAATGATTGATATATTTTACATTCCTTTATCTTCAAAACTGTGGAGGAAGATGTATTTCAAACGCCAGTATCTTAACACTTAGGTAGTTTGTATAATGTTACTGACCGACCAGAAGTCACAGATTCAATTTTCATAAATACTAAATCAAAAGTAAATGAAGGCTCGATGCAGTTCATGTTCACACTAATCAACATTGCCCACTATAATTGACTACAAATTTGAGTTGAATATTAAACTTCAGTTCTACCGGCCTCAGTCAAAGTGTTTACTTTCCACAACAGATCAAACCAGCTCGGCGCCGCCAAAGTCGTCTTAAAGTCACATCACTAAAATTCGTTAGAATGTTTCGTTTGAGTACAAAAACATTTCGAGCATGGTCATAAATAAGTTGACCTACTGATTACCGTATGCAAACGCTCAAAACTGAGCCGTAGTATAGGGAGAAGTATTGGTCACACGATTCTCCCCTCTCTAGGAGATGAACCGATCTACGCAAATGCTTGCGAAAGATATAGATCGATTCAGGAGACAATTTTCTATTATATCAGCTAATAAACAGAAATTTGACAATATTTTTGAATTTTCCCTAGAGCGGTTCCCTTAACCTCTCTTTTCGACCAGTTAGGCGATAGTCACAGAGAAACTTGAAGTTTGAAAAGAGTATCTCGGTTGACACTCCTGCGAAAGGAAATGTAAGTTTGTCTACGAGAAGAAATGATGTACAAAAGAGGATAACACTCTTGAAGGAGGTCGGCTGCACTGTCCGCCGGGCTCCCCATCGTGAGAGACAGATCGTGAAGACTGAAAGTTAAGGCCCACATAACTAGGAACCTATACCCATACCCACGTTAGACTCCAACAAGAAATGTTGACTTGAGGTAGTTTGCATGGGCTACCGTTGAGAAACACTACTTCCCCAAGGTACACTGATAACGACTGATGTTAACAGCATACTCCCTAAGTGTAGCTCAAATATTTTAAGTACCCTCGAGGAGCATGAAGCTCCTTGGATGGTATAAAGTACAACCCCCGTCAATGCACGCTTGTCCTTTCAGGTTCTTACAAGTATAAAGAGAAAACATTTTGTTTCAGAACGTTTGGCAGTGGCCCTATGCCTAAACCCGTAAAGATGAGTCGGATTTAGAATAAAAAGTGCCATACTTGAATCTTAAATGTACAAGCTGTCACGCAAAAAAATTCACTAAAGTTAAAAAAAGTTGATTGGACTTGTAAAAAATAAAGAGAACTTCATCATAGAATTATAAATGTATCCACGAGTGAAATCCGGAAAACCTGAAATTAAAGTGAGTAAAGTTCAAATAAATTCACGATTCTAAACATGCACATTCGAACTCAAACGTATTGAAAGCTACATGCAATGAGCTCTTGTTTTTCACATGATTAGATTAGATGTGAGTTTATGCCTCCCTCACCTCTAAAAAAGAGTCCTGAAGAGAGGAAGGAACCATTTAGTATGGAGAGATGGAGATAGGGAGCGCGAAACCTATGCAGAAGGGAAATAGAAACAGTAAGTTGAGAAAGAAGTTTACGAAACAGGATAAAAGTTGAGGAAGAAAGTACTAGATGGTGAAAAAAGCACAGCAGTGAACCGAAAAAAGGTAGTCAAAACATAACAAAAAACATTTTATCTCAATAAAAAGAAGGCCTACCAAACTCTCAGTTCGGGCCCTCACATATATTTCCTATGGGAGTGCTGATATAGATACAATGGTTGCATCCCCGTTTGAGTTTTTCTCACGTGAAATGGATAACAAAATTATGGCCAAGTTTGAAAGCAAAATAGCTGGATTAGAACAATGATAAATTGGCAGAAACTCTAAAAGCTATTGGGTAGTTTGAGCCTGCCCAAAATGTCAGACACACGTAATTTTAAACAATAACTAAACAAGCGTAGGCATGCATTGAATGAAAATAAAATAGTCACACCAAAAATGCGTCATTTTTAAATTCATGTAAGGAGTTGTATAAGCTTATCTATGAGAACGGCTCCGCTTCATCACAGGTTAAGCAAGGTTATATGGAACTGCCTCGCAAGGAAGTGTGAAGAGTACTTATCGTTATTTCAACGACGTTTCAGCACTCAGTCGCGATTTATACATACACTGAAGTTACGTCTTATTATGTGCTAACTACAACTTATACGCACTAAAATTAGCTTCAGGTATTCAAAATTAATTTATGTGTCAAATTTATGAAAAACTGAGATTAATTTTCTCTGTTGCAAGTTAAGATTTGCGTGAGAAGATGTAGAACTCGAGGACCGACTATACTGTAGTTTTGAAATATGGACAAATTTTGTATTGTGTTAAACTTGGAATAATTATCGACATTTCTTAACAACGGACAGCGCTGGGAGGAAAAGGATCGATCGACAGTATACACGAAAATGATCAGCAAATGATGATTTTTGTGGTTAAAATTCGAACAGTTTACGGGTGAAGATGAATTTGGCATTCTGGAGTGGATGATAGTTTTTCACCCACGTCAACTGCGCCACAGCCTAATTGCGACATAACTGTAAAAGCGCGAGAACCGGGATAGAAATCCGTAACCTTTAACTTGTTCCTCAGCATAAACGAGTATAAAAATTTTCACTAATATTTCTTTTTAACCAGCGACTGGTATGTATAATTGTCTACACTTCCCTTCAAAATTCACTCACAAATGTATCCATACACCGATTCCGTGTTCCATTTAATCGAATATCTTCCCATCACAATATCTTGAATGGTTGATGGGAAGACGAGTTAACTCGTTTTTGCTTACGAAGGTATTTGCAGGATAAAAAATTTATCTCATATTGTAAATTGGCAGAATATTAGACACAAATTATTCTTATTATTCAAAACTGAAATACTGTATAAAACCAAACTTGAAATATAGAGGCAAGATGAAATTGATTGATTATAAATTAGTTTTATCCTCCCTCCACCACAACAAAGATGTTCAAGAGAGGAAGGATGAAGGCACTATTTAGTATGGAGTTGAGAAAACTTGAAATCTGTGCACAGAGGGTGTTCCCACATGGGATCCCGTGCTCATAGAAACAGTAAGATAAGAAAGAAGGTTATGAAACAAGATAAAAGTTGAAGTCAGAGGTGCTGAAAAACAGGATAGCAGTGAACCGAAAAAAGATGGTCTTTAACAAAACAAAAAACATGTTATTTCAACAAAAATAAGGCCTACCTAACTCTCAGTTCAGGACCTCACATTTTCCCCCTAGGAGCGCTCATTCCCATAGAAACGATAGTTGTCTCCTCCTGAGGAGTGAGAAGATAAAAAGTTCTTTCCTAAACAGCAGACGGAGAAGAGGTTAAATGTAAACGTGGTAATTCGTGTAAGTCCATCTCGAAGAAATTTTCAAAAAATAAAGTCATCAGCATCAAAAAATTTTGAATCAGGAAAAAAGCACTATGATATGACCAAGAACAACGCCGGAGAGGACGGACGGAAGAGAGGACGGATGAAGGCACCATTAAAGACAGAATTAGGAACGTCTAAATCAATGCCCAAGGCGAGTCCCAACACGCTGTCCATTGAAACAGCAGGATTGAAAGAAGTTCATGGAAAAAGATAGAAGTTGAAAAAGTACCAGGAGCTAAAAAATGACTGCAGTGAATAGGCATTAGATAGTCCGGAACAAAATCAAAAACCTATATATTTGATCTCTAGAAGAATATGACCTAACTAATCTTCTGATCGCGACACTGCTCTCTCACTGTTCCTAATTCTTACAGTAGTTGTATCCCTCTGAAAGGTCTTGATCAGAATCTAATATTTCTTCACGTTTCTTCAATCAAGCTTACCCTCCTTCGGATATGAACACGCCAAAGCCTAAACCAACTGACGAAATTTGAAGACTTACATGCGAAAAGTTCACGCTTTTACCAATGAATTTGGATGAATCTCAAGGAATCAGTAAAGAGGAATCTTCTTCAGACATCCGAGGTCCCTAAGTGGCTAGTCAAAATGAAAGTCATGGTGCCCATAAAGATATCGCATGCAGCACGTCACACGATGTGGCTTAAAAGCAATTCCGCAACTGCCTTCTCTTGTTTCAGGGACGATCCGTTCGTTTTCGAGAAGATAGAGCAGAACGAGCACGTCGACGGTAAGTCGATTACAGTTGTGGGGTAGTACTTGAAGAAAAAATTATAAGTTTCAAAGTTTCATGTGTTTTCAAACGGTTTAAAATCCGCGAATGCGTCCGATGGGGCAAAGATCGTGTACACGCTCGTAGAAACAATAAAATGATTTGCACATTTCAAATTTCACTTTACGCAAAGAATGCATTGAGAGGAAAATCAAACTATCCTAAATCAGAAATATAAACCTCTTGTTCGACAATTATTAAAACCGAAGGAAAAACTGCTGAATAAATTTTTGAATGCTAAGAATGGCTCTCAGATGCCATCCAAAAACTTGTGATCTCCATCTTGAAGAACTTGTTTCACATAAATCAGATGACTCATTGCACTCACAACTTGTAATTACCCTAGTTATACTATAGTGTCAAGGATTCACCAACATACGGCGCCCATTATTATAGACTCAGTGAAATTCAGTCTAAATTGAACTTACGTAACGTTCAGAGGTAAAGAACTAATTTCTCTCTTGACACAAATCACACCAGTGGTCGAGCGTGTGGAATTAACGAGCAAAAGTGATGCAAAAGAGTGGTGATAAGCTGAAAAAATTATTTGATAAAGTTACTCGCGCTAGACCTCGAGCAATAACGGTGAACAAAAAATATCAGAAACATGTTTCAGAGCTCAAACAAAATTCAGTGGAGTGCTTCCGATTCTGATAAAAATGAGAGGTATTAAAGAATTCTTCAACATGCAGTCGTCAAAGGTAAGGAGATATTTTCAGGATTGATTCAAGAAATATGCAGTGGAGAGTGATTAATTGATAAAAGGGCGTGTTTGAACGTCAGTTTGATCAATTTGAAACAAAAAGTTTGAGTTCAGAAGCTTGATGAGCGAGATCGTTGACTCGAATACGCGGGAGCGATCGAAGTGGAAAGTTTTATGTGAGAAAAATGAAACGTTCGATACAAAGTTTACCAAAGTCAAGTGGGTTCCTGTTTCAACTTTAAGATTTCTTCATAGCAGGCTAGTTCAGTACATTCCGCAAAAGGTTTCAGAAATTTGATTAATAAACGTGAAACGGGAATAAGCGCCAGTTTTAGTGGAGTATTTTTAGCGTCATATTATTCAAATTCATGCTCAAATTAACCAAAATATGGTGGAAATCAGTAAAAATCAGACTGAAATCAGTAAAAATAAGATTAATATTAGTAAAAAAAAGGTTGATATTGGCATAAATAAGGGTGATATTAGCAAAAAAAAATTGATATTAGCAAAAATAATATCGATATTAGCAAAAATAATGTTGAAATAAATTTAAAAAAAGATTGATATTAGTAAAAAAAAAGCTCGAACTAGTCAAAATCAAGATGGAATCAATCAAAGTTTAGTTTATTAAAGTTACCAAACTGAAGATGAAATTAATCAAATCTAAATTGAAATTAATAAAGCAAAAATTTAAGTTAATTTTCAGGTTCCAATCAATTGAGCTACACACATATATTAAATACATATTGATGTTTTCCAATAAATAAATTTTTAGGACATCTCACACTGTAGGACAACTTTTAAAATATAGATCGTTTAATGTAACGTTTCGGAATATTAGTATTCCATCTTCCGTGTGAAACATGAAAAAAAAGATAGAAAGTTAAGCTTTGAAACAACAGGAAATTTAAATAAATGAACACACAACTAAAAAACATGCATCATAAATATACGAGTTTATACATATTTATATATACGACACATATAAACATACTATACATATAAACTAAATACAAAGATTCATGTAAATTACATAAATATGGACAGATAAATTATACATATTTTTAAACAACTTTGCTATTACTATTCACAAGGATTTAAGTAGCAAGTTGTTTCTGATATTGAAAATTGAGATGGAAATATTTACGCTACAATAATGGCTCAAAACCTTAAATCCTTGGCCACATGGTAAATAATATTATAAAATGATGTTAATCTGATATTGACGCTCTATTATTATAATTAAATTTAGTTTGAATTTATTCGTTAAAGTAATGGTTCTTCAACAATGAGGTTGACGCATGACGTCTCGTGAATGATTTATGAAACATTGAAGTGATAGATAGTAATAGATGGTATGTCAGTTGAAGCCTCCATAACCACAACAAAGGCGTTCTAAAGGGAGGAAGGCATCATTTAGTATGAAATTGATGGAACGCGAAATCTATGCACAAGGTGCATAGAAACAGTAAGTTGATGCTTGAGGGGCATTGAAGTGACAAGAAAAGCTATAATGTCTAAGCTAAAAATAAAAGTTATACCTAACTGTTTTGCCATAATGACCAGGAAGCTGATATTTCAGAAAGCTGATATATGATCGTGCAAGATGTGGACAGTGCAAAGTCGCAATATATGTATTCTTGAAATAATTAAAAGACGAAAACTTCAAGGTGATCCCGGATTGCTGGAAAAAATATATTACGGAATCAAGACTCGACTTGAACGAATTGTAAATAACGTTGGACACACCAAACACAACTCTTGTAAACAGCTGAAGTTTGACTAAACAAACCATGTTAAAATTGAATAAATTCATTTCCATATTAGTCGAACTCAGTTTCAAATAATTAAACTGAAATCTAAAGTAATCAAACCCTAATTAAAATTTGCTGATGTCAACGTGATTAAATATCCATTGAGCTAAATGAAAATTCATTGTCGTGGGACTAATTATTTGTTTATTTTAAAGTTCAACGCAGTGTAAAGGCTTATTGGAGTGCAAATAATGGCACCATGGATTGAAGCACTTGAGAAGGTAGTTAGGAAGGAATGAAGTATATGAAAAATCTAAAAGTTGCAGAACTAAGTGATAAATGCTGATAAACAATTCAGGAGGGAATCGAGAAAAATGATCCGTAACAAATTGATAAACCTATTTTGTTTCAACAAAAAACAAGGCTTACCTAACCCTCAAATCAGAACTTCACATATTCTCCGTAGGAGTGCATTTTCCCATGGATGCCATATTTATATCTCTCTGATGGGTTGAAGTTGAGGAAGGTAAATTCGAGAATAAAACTGTGTATTGTACTAAAACGTCATTTAAAAATGTCTTTTGTGTGTGTATGGTAAGTTTGTCTTATGATAGGAATTTAGAAGCAAAGAAAAAACTCCACATTATAGTGCACATCTTAGTTTCAAAATTGATGTTCAATAAAGGTTCTTCAATAATGGCTAGGATTGGCGTATTAGGTTAGATCGATTATAATTACACTAGTTTTCTTACAAAAGAACACCGAATAACCAACGTGTTTTACCACAGAATCTGCTTCCTATAGAATGAAACATGGCGAACTCGGAAGCGGTGAATTTTAGTGTGGTTGACTACTGCGTCTTCTTGACGGCGTTGGGAGCATCGTTGGGCATCGGCATCTACCACTGCGTGCGGGGCAACAGAACAACAGACGACTTCCTGTTGGCCGGCAAGTCCATGTCTGCTGCACCCATCGCGCTCTCACTCACCGCTACTTTAATATCTTCCATCGCTATTCTAGGTATGAGTTTCTAACGATGGCAAAGGCTGTTTCTAAACTTGACACTTCTCAAATGGTTGTTTGAATATTTGAGTAGGATGTGAGTTGAGCAGTAACGTGCTAGTTTTATGGTATCGAACACATTTGCATGCAAGGAATAATTATTTCCTGGTGTTTTTCACAGACTCACCCAGTGCTATTGTAGAAATCGGACCCGTCAATGATCACACAAAAAAATTCATTACAAGCAAATATGGGAAATAAGATTAGGTATTTATGTACACAACAGAACACTTGATATTCTTGTACTTTCGACGTTTTTCCATGACTAATTCGGTTGGAAAGTTTTTATACGAAAATTTGCTGAAGTTTATTGTTTGCGTTTCACTTGAGAACACCGGTGCCTAAACCTAAATATCAGTTTTAATTACCGGAAAGAATGCATAAAATACTTTAAAAACTGAGAACTTGAACAAAAGTATTCTTCTTTCATTATCAGGAAAATTAGCAGAGTGCATGTTCAGTTTCAAGTAGATTCTTGCCCATACTTGTACAGGCTGAACTAGAATTTCCGAGAGTGCCAAATCCTCGAAAAAACAGTGACTACACCGCTTCCTTCGAAGAACTTATGAAGTTTTTGAACTGCCTGAAAATTGCTACGCTCCGGAAAATCAATTACATGCCGCCCAACAAAAAATTGAATCCTAACTATAATTACTCATTACAGAATTACCGTTTGGTATTTTCCCACGATGTGTAATTTGGTCAAGGTTTTCCCCCACGTTTGGAAAGTTTATCCAAATTCTTTCACAAAATCAATGAGAAGCATTGCTCTTGTGAAAAGAGTTGATAAGAGTGCTGAATAAAAAAAAACTGAATAAAATAAAAAAACATGGTTGAATGGCCTCAGTAGAGCATTATTCAAGACTCTCCTTCAGCATTGAACTCTTTTTTGTATTTGACAATAAATTTTATCGACAGTCGGACGGGTTAGGTATGGGTCTACCACTTGGCTCTACTTTTGCAAATATTTTCCTGTGCTTTTAAGAGCAACAATGGCTTCGAGAGAGTCCTCCAGAGTCCAAACCTTTTTCATACAAGTGATATGTAGATGATACCTTTTTATTGTTTCATGATCGGTACCATTGCTCTCTTTTCCTCGACTATTTGAATTCTAAACACCGAAATATTCCCTTTACTCTAGAAACTGAACAGAATGGTAGCATTTATTTTCTTGATTCTTTAATTACAAAAGAGAGCAATCATTTTTGTAGTTCAGTTTTTCGCAAGTGCAGTTTCACCGGTCTTTGTACCATTTTTTAGTTTTTACACCTTTCGATTTAAAATAAACAGCATTAAAATGCTACTGTCAAGGGCTTTTGCAGCTAGTTCTAACTTCAGCAATCTTCATTAGGAGTTTACTTTTCTAAAAAGGTTTTTCCATTCCAATGGTTTTCCAATACAACTTTTTGAGACCACTCTGAGGAAATTTTTCAATCGAATGCACCACTACCAAACTTCCTACTGTTGCTACCGTAGAAAAGAAAAATTTGTTTTGTCTCCTAACTTTTTTCGGTCAGCAATCGGAAAAAATGAAGAAAGAATTGTACGTACTTTTATCCAAATATTTCACTCATGTTAACTTTTATTTTGTGCTTCTTAATAAATATAGAATTGGTTCCTTCTTCAACTACAAAGATAAACTTCCGAAAGGTATGCTCTCTTCGGTGATTTATCAACACGGCTGCGCAGTGTGCGTCAAGAGTATGTGGGTTCTACCACTAGAGCCTTGCATATTCGCGTTGCAGAGCATGCCAGCAGAAGCTGTCGTACTAAACGTCCTCTTGCTGCTCCTTCTCACTCAGCCGTACGAATCCATGCTGAAAGATGTAATCTTCCTATAAAATTGGAGGAATTTAACATTTTAGCCGCTGCTTCGAACCCCATTGATCTGCGCATTATAGAATCTCTTTATACTTTACAACGAAAGCCTTTTTAAAAAACTCCCAATCCGCTTTTCCTTTGCAAATAGTTTAGGGATTTGATTTAGTTTTGTTTAGTTTTTTCCTTACTTTTACGTTTATTTTTGATATTTTCAGAATGTATATATTTTATTTTTCCCAGAGCATTTTTTGTTGGGAATCGAGTCGAAACGTTCAATTTTAACAGTAAAGCTTTTTAATATAAAATGCCAAGTTTCAAAGCCTCACTCCTCGGTATTATTTTCTTGGTCAAAATTTGCATAGAACAAACCGACATGTGCTTCCAAACGTTTGATTGTCATGATATTTGCTTCTTTGAATATTCATTTGTATATGGTAATATTAATTCAGCTGATCTGTGCTGCCACTAATTGGTCTCCTTCTCTATGGGTTTATTTTCTTGACATCCACTTCTAATGAATGCATAGCACGCACATTCAACATTCCTTCATGAACTGACGGAATTGCAAGTTTGATCATGGTATTGGATGATGAAAGTAAAGTTCCAAAAGTTTTCATTGTCATTTGCAGACGAAGACGGAAACCTTTTGACCGTACTACTGTGATATTTGATGTAAAATAAACGTCCAAGACATCTCCACAATAGGTTAGCAAGCAGTCAATTATACTTGTATTTCTTTCTTACTCCGTCCTCAAATTTGTTCTCTTCACACAGAGCAGAGTTTGTTCGCTATATAACATAAACGCTGCGAAACACATGACATTCAACTATTTAAAATAACTATATTTTGAAGAATTATTCCAGGTATGAAAGCTCCATTTCAAAGTTAACAATACCTTCATCTCCTCGCATGGCGTAGGATTCACGGGTGAGGTGTACGGTCACGGAATCCAGTTAATATGGGGCGTTTTCGGCACCTTCTTAGGGATGCTCATCGCAATACACGTCTTCGTTCCCGTGATATACCCGCTAAGGTTTGACAGCATAAACGAGGTGAGCTTCAGCTTACGAGTTTAACCCTACTCATAGGCTCCTTGGGTAAATCCATATTCGAATTAAACCTTTTATTGTAACGCTTCTGTTTATTCGAGTCATCGACCTTGCTAATCTTGCGTTTGAACTGAAGCGTTTTGCTTCCAATTACTCACACTTCTAATAACTCACTTATAATTACTTCAAGCACTGTTCAAGCCCATCGATAGATCTTTTCATTGTTAAGGAACAGTCTTGAGCGCATACTTTACGATTGGCTACCGAGTTTTTCAATACCTCAATTTTTAAACAATATTATTGTACATGAAGTTGAACTTCAGGTATCACCTCATATTTTAACTTGTTATTCAGTTCTACGAGCAGAAATAATTATTGCATTTACTCAACCTCCATTTCTGAAGGCACACACGCAGGGTCAAACCTTCAATCACTTTCGTGAATTTACTTAAGTACCGTTTCCAGTTACCGACCAACCAACCAACCTAGTGACCGACCTACGACTGTAAAATCCATAAAAATCCTCAAGGCATGATCTGGGACAATTGTAAACTTAGGCAGTTCAAATTACCCTTAACTCGTTAACAGCTTTCGCGCGGATGCTACGGTCGGCTTGGTTAGGTTGGAAAAGCCGTCTTTATTACTTGATTACATTTTTATCCTTTCTTAGAAGAGGGAAAAATTTAATTACACGATATTTCAACTTGTACGCTTAGTTTAACTCGAAAAAAAGGAAGTGAAATAATTGAAATGCTATTCAGCGATACTGGTACGTAAATGAACAATTTGCGTAGAGGTACACATGCAGTACAGTATGTACCGATGCGCAGTTAACGTGTTGCATCAAAGCTGAGAAAATTCTCAATCGGACACACGTAATAAAAGTTTTCCCAGCTGGTAAGGGCTGCGGGGGAATTAAACTGTCTTTTTGCACAAGCCCTCTCTGGGTGAATTTTCCGAAAACTGTTATTGGACCCACGTCATGTTTTTTACATACTTCACAAAGACGCTTTGAAGCAATTCTCTAGTTAGAGTTTGAAAATTTCAAACTCGTCTCATATCATAGACATTTATATTGTTCCTAGGAAGGAGGAAAGAGGTCTACACTCCATTCAAACTGAGTAGACTGACGAAAACTTTCATTTTTGACTGTCTCCTTTTCCACTAATTGTACGTTTGTGTTTTAAAGCTCACGAGGCTGTGCGTCAGACTTCAGAAAAATGAAATTTTCTACGTCGTATAAAAATCGTGCGATCCATTGAAATCCATTGAATTGAACAGCTATCTTCACATAGGGTATAAAAATTTGTGCAGTGAAATTTAAACTTCTTTGTTAAAAATTTCTTATACCGAACAAATGTTGATACTTCTTAGTTTAATCATCCAATTTTTAAAAAATACTCGTAAATCAGCAAAAAGGTTGTTGTTCCCAATCAAGAGTTACGATGCCTAATTTTGATTCTATTGCTTTGTGCTTAGCTCACATAAAATATCAAAGTGTTTATTATGAAAAAAATGAATTGGAATAAAATAAAGTTCTCAACGCTTGTGCGTTTCTTCTCATGTGATGAGTAAATTTCATTTCTTTCGTCGGAGTGCCGGGACATCTTGAGCTACAGTGCAACAACCTTCCAATTGATTGATTATAAACTAGTTTTAGCCTCCCTTTACCTAAACAAAAATGTTCAGAGAGAGGAAAGATGTAGAGGCCATTTAGTTTGGAGTTAAGGGAACATGGAATCTATGCAAAAAGGGTGTTTCCACAAAGGATCCCGTGCGCATAGAAACAACAAGATAAGAAGGTAGGGTTTTGAAACAAGATAAAAGTTGGAGAAGATGGTCAGAGGTGCTAAAAAATAGGACAGCAGGGAACCGAAAAAAGATGTCCTTGAGAAAAAAAAAGTTACTTCAACAAAAAGAAAGTCTACTTAACTCTCAGCTCAGCCCTCACCTCACATTTTACCCCTGGCAGCGTTAATTCCCATAGAGACAATAGTCGTGTACCTTGGATAGGTCAACCTTCCCAATTACGTTTGAAAGCGCTAAAATTACAGAGGCGAAAACTGCACCCACTTCATAAATTCTACCTGTCTCTGAGCGATATAGCGTTTACGCAACTGAGTAATAAAGGACCACCTCATTCCTGCAAACAAAATGGGTACGATTTTAAAGTTATATCAATGAGCATAATCTAACGAATTTTTTCACGAATAAAGTCACAAATTAAAGATTTTACTGCTACTGCTTGAAATACGCGGCTAGTCTGGTTCAAACCTTTGATTCGTCTCTGTTCGCCCTTGTGTTGGTACACTTAACTGGAACATGTAATTACATGGCCAAGACATCAGACTAGATTGAACAATGAGTTATATTGAGCCTTGCCGGTCAAAAAAAAAGTGTTTCAAAATGATAATAAATGAAAACACCATTTAGTATGGAATGAAAGCACCATTTAGTATGGAATTAAAAGAACGCAAAATCTATGCACAAGGTATGTTCCCAAGTAACATCCCTTGCGCATGGAAACGGGAAGTTTTGAAAGAATTTTTTGGAAACGAAATAAAATTTAAAGTCATAACAGGTGTAATAACAGGTGCTGAAAAACAGGACAGCCGTAAACCGAAAAATGACGGTCCTTAACAAAACCTATTCAATTTTAACTAAAAGGTGGCCAACCGAACTCTAGGATCAAGATTTCTTATTCTCCATGACACAATTTTTATTCCCCACGATAAGAGACAATAGTTGTATCCTCCTGAGAGGCTGAAAATATCATTTTTAGCATATTCCGATGAGTAAACGTTTAGCTCTTTCACACCATTCTAATTTTTATGATTCTCATCTGCTATTCAAGACATTCGATTTAGCAAAATTTCCTGTCTAAGGACTTCCACTCGTTCACTTTACCGTTAAGAGCAAAGTGATCCAACACCCAATGCTAAAATTTAGTTACGTTGGCTCTCCCACTTGTGTCACATTGCGAAATCAATAACTTTTCTTGATTTACGTTGATATATAAACGATTGATTCAGCTTAGGCAACGTTGAATCTCATTAGGATGGGTTATGTATATTAGCATTTTGTTCAGTAAAGTCTAAATTTAGTGAATGCAGGTGAGGACCATTATTACCATTATAAAGATACCTAGTTTTGTCTCCCTGACCAAAACTAAGGCGATCTCAAGAAAGCCATGAGTTGGGATAATTTAGCATGAACTATAGAAAATTAGAAATTAATGCACCGGGTGTGTTTCCTCATAAGATGCTTTGCACAAATATTATCGAGTTCAGAAGGTAAAAAAAAGGATATAGCGAACAATGCATATAAACTGAGAAACAAAGGGGGTATAAAATATAGAAGTCCCGGAAGTCAGTCCATCTAATGCATATCTGAGGTTACTTAACAGTACTTTCTTTGGAGGTTTCAGGTCCTATAACATAGGAAAAATTAATCAAGCTTACTCAAATCTATTGTCGATTCTATGCTTCCTGAATGGTTTGTGCTCCAAAGTATATTTAGATAATAATGCGCATCTAAGCAATCTTTCATCAATAGTTAGTTCACAACAACATTTTTGCTGGGGCTAAAAACAATGATTTATTCACTAGTACCTGGAGCGGAGGTTCAGGTCGACGATGTTGAGGAGGATGGTGATGTTGATGACGTCAGTGAGCAGTCTCCTTTACCTCGGCGTCTGCCTCTACGCTCCAACGCTCGCTCTCGAGTCCGTCACTCCCATCAAGTCGGAGGTCTACATCGTTCTGCTCGGCCTCATTGTGACAGCTTACTCTTCGTTCGTAAGTCCTAGAATATTTTGAGGGAAGAGACCGTAAAACTTACAAAGAAGGGACAGGCAAAAATGGGAACTTTTTCGAAAGGGGTACTCTAAACACGAAGCTAGAACGGACACCATCTACTGCGTATAGTAGAAAGACATGATATCTAATCTTTTTCTCTCACAATTCGTTGAAAATAAAGCATAAACGAATTAATTTATACCCAATGTACTGTAAAAACAATTAATACATGTACCGTATAAATATATGAACTAAACAATACCGGAGCCGACCGTTAGCATTTTCAAAATCTTTTTATTTCACACAGACAAAATAAAGGAGAAGTTACCTGGTTATCAGCAGGAGTAGATTATATCTATGTTCAGTGCGAGTGAAATGCACATCAAATGTCCAATAAAAATTTGTTATTTTCATTCTAAGAATAAACAAAGTTTAATAAAACCGTTAACAGTTTGAAAACTGCAAATTTAAATATAGAGTTGTTTTGAAATAGGAATTTCGAATTGTCGCTGATATGAATCGGTGGAGCAAAATTCTTTACACGAGAAGGTTTTTCATTAGATGTAGACCGAAACGGTATACACTAATGCAAGCAAGCTGTTCTGATGGTTTAGAAAAGTGGGAAGACGAGTGGGAGAGGTCGTAGTGAAAGCCCCATGTACTCAAAGAACTTACATTTCATCTTCCCTTTCTTGAACATGTATTGCAAATGCTAACAAAGTGCAATCGTGAAATAGAGCGACTAGTACAGATGAATAGAAGAGCAGATAATATTTTAATACGGTATCGCTGCCATTTTATGAATGCATTTTTTGTTCATAGTTCAGGGGCTTTGCTGTATTTTAATAGTGCTTCTAAAAACGTCAATGAAGACTTTCTCCAGTATCAAGGCAAAATGTTTGTCGTTTATGAAAGTAATTGATTTAACAGGCGAATTGATTTTTTATTTTCGACTAGGCAAAGAAATTAATCTGCTTTCACAAATGAAGATCAAATGGGAAAAAGTTGGCAGGTAGCATTGTAACAAAAAAAATGCGTGTTTGCACAGTTAAGTGATTGAATTTTTGCAGCGTAATCTAATGGATCCAATATATAACAAAGGAGTCATATCGTATATAATGTTATGCATTAAGCGCTAGTGGAAGTCCGAATTCTACGTGCTCTGAGATGACCAATTCTTCCTGTACGTACACAATCATACCTCACCTTACAAAATTAATTCGTTCCAGAAGTGGTTTCGTAAGGTGACTTTCGTAAGTAGAGTCGCATTTTCCATGTAAAAGGCCCAATTCGTTCCAATGCCTCCAATAGTAACACCTTCAACCCTTTAAAAAATCTAAATGTATACCAATTTTATATGAAATTTGTGTTAAAATTTAAAGAAAATTATTTAATAAAAATTAAAATGAACAATACAGGCAAATCATTTACCATTGGGGTTGTGCAACTGTGCCCGAGAGACGTAAGGGCGAGTGCGTAGCGAAGTGAAGTTCGTGGTGAGTGAGGGAGGAGGAGGCAAACGTTTGGCATCTGAGAGAAAACACCAATCGTGTCAATTTCAAAACAAAATGCAGGATGCTGCAAGTATATACGTTTCTGGTGATTCGGGCGGCTGCGAAGCCGAGCGCGCTTTATTTGAATTTTTGAGATTTCGCGTTTAGTAACTTGAATTTTCTCGTGTATTCAGGGACAAAAGTTACATGAAGGAGTTTCGTAACTTTGATTATTCGTAAGTTGGGTCTTTCGTAAGGTGAGGTATGACTGTACTTTGAAAATCCTTTTATATTTGTGACTGATTCAAGCCGCAAATATTGATCGAATGTGAAAGAAAAACCACTCCTGAGAGTCTCTACATCTAACAATTTGCTACTTGAACGTGAAACCAGTTGCGTAAATTTCAATTTAAAAAAAATTGATTTATTTAACGAATTTGATGAGTTATTTTATTAAGTTAATTAAAAAACCGTCTTGTTGATAAACCTACATATGTTCAGAAGTTGACCATGAATAAATAATTTCGTGAGCCGTTGGCTGACACACAACGGAATTTTATATAAAATTTTATTTATGTGAGAAAGGCTTTATTTTTGGGATAAAGCCGCGTTACAAGACCAGTATTTCCGATTTCATGTTTTTATTACTGATGAATTTCAGGGCGGAATGAAGGCGGTGGTGTGGACTGACGCTTTCCAGGCGGTTTTCCTGATGCTAGGAGTGATCTTTGCATTCATTTGTGCGACGGTGATGGCTGGTGGGCCGGCGCAGGTCTGGAAAATTGCGTCAGAGCACGGCAGGACTGACGCTTTCGAGTAAGATTTGCTAGTGTGCTGGAATATCAAAACTCACCAGCAACGTTTTTCTCCGGATGTTATTGATCAAGATAATGAGTGATAGAAAAACTCACTGCTTTTGTACACCAGAATCACGGTTAACCTATTCCTACTGAAATATGAAAAGCATGAATCTAATTTTAACTCACAAGGTATTCGAATACAGAACAGTTCTCACACTGATTTACTGAAGGGAATGAACAATATAAATATTTTGAAAATCATCAATAAGGTGGAATTTACTGCAATGCGCTATGAAGGAGGAATGAACGTCCAACAGTGAACGGTAACTTCAAGGACAAACATCCTCACGCAAGCTTGTAGACTATTGTAAAGGTCGCGACTCGTTGGCCAAATTTTGCGAGCATACTGGCGAGTAGCCTGCCAAGCGCGCTGGGCTTGTTGCTTCACTGGAAAAGTTTTCGATCGTGGTGGCAGATCACTGCTCGAGCATCAGCCTATATTAGGCAGATGTGCGCTTCTTGAAAGAAGAAAGACAAACCACGAGAGTACGCGGAGATTTTACGTTCCGTATACACTCGTGTTCTTGAAAAGCGTCTATGAAGCGCAATGTTTGCGCTCTTGTTCATTCTACACCGGAGCTCGACTGACAGTGTACTCAATGCTTAACTTCCTATGCGGCACTGAGAATGAACACGCTGAGACCAGCGTTATGTCGGACACGGTCGGACAAACTCCGAGCACGAAAACGTCAGCCATGGTAGACCATGACATAGGCGTGCTGGGGAAATTTGGCTATTTCTTGAGCACGCTTGTCAGCACCCTAAGGAAATTTGACCAGTGAGTCGCGGCCTTTAACAGCTATGTCGGTGCGCCATGATCTTCGAATTTGTCGTTGCAATTTAATTTAAGGTAGAAATTGACAGTATGGTAGAGAATTTAACAAAATATATTAAGTTAGACTACTGTTTCTGATTTGTCAAGAAAATATATTCAAAGAAAAAATTTCAATCTCAAGTTTCAGTCGCACCTCCAGGAGCAAAATAAGTTCTGCTTCTGAAGTTAGGGTAGTCCACCGGCAGTCAGTGAATGAAGCAGAACAAGCATTTCTAACAGAAGTAACGTATCTTGAAATTATATAGTATAATTTAAGTATTTCTAGTGGAATATGAACATTTATAAAATATGATTACGCTTACAATTTATCATTTATTTATTTATAATTTGTCCATTTCATGTTGAATTTGCTATCATTCCTAGCAGTTTGCGCCGATTTCTAAATGGAGTTGACTATTTCCAACGGAAATAGAAGAAGTGAAACTCAAGATAGTCGAAGCCTGTTTCTCTTCACATTGGCTTCTCTACCGGAAAAGAAAAAATTAAAGATATGGTCGGATTACTTCTCCCATCGCTGATTCTTGTTAAAGAAACATTGATGATTTTTGCGAATCTTAATATATCACTGAAACCCTGTTTTGTTGAAGTAAATCAACGCGTGAAAACATCTGCCTCCTCTCTTGCGTAGACTGTTCTTTTGGAGTTTATTGATCATCACATGTATCATTAGCATACTTGCTCGAGTAGATTTAAAATTTATCGACATTTACAGACAACTTCGGCCTACTCTCTCGAGTAGAGCTCACTACTTTTAAAATTATCCGAGAAGTAGTAAATTGTTTGGAAAACCTTGGAATAACTCATGAGCGCTCTTCAAGAAGTTGTACGTAGTGATACAACTGAATGATGGCTTGAAGGATTGTCCAGAAAGCTGATCATGGCTGTAGTATTGAAGATCTCTTCATGATTTTTTCATGCATTTCATTGAACACTTTCCTCTGTTATCACTTTTGTGAGACGCCCGCCTTCGCAATGACAAGCGGGTAAACATAACAATTTGAGGATGCTCACATTAAGAGTTTAATTCACTTGTGCCGGGTCAACCGTTATTCCTAAAAGCCACACAGACGAGCAGGTCATGATTTTATCTTCATCGACATAGAAAATTAAAAAAGATTGGTTTATTTCTCCGCAAGGCATAACCTCTAGAACAATGGTTCCCAGCTTGTCGTACGCGTACCACTAGTGGTACGCGAGGGCCTTCCAGGTGGCTCGCAAACACTTTCGTGGTCACGAACGATTTTTGGTTAGTTATTGTGAGAGAGCATGGCCTCCTTGTACCCGAGGCTAGCCCGTCACGCTGTTCCCCAGCTACTAATTTTCCCCTCTACGTGGGAGTGCGAGCAGGGGTTCTCAGCCTTTAAGACCAATAATAAGTCGAAGAGCCGGAACCGTCTTGCTGTGTCCGGGCATGATTTCCGAGGCGCTGTGAGCAAAGTTGCCCCTTCTTGACCAGCTGCTGGAGAAGAAGCAGATACAGCACTCGCATTGAGTTGTTGTCTTCTTAGATGATTTACGTGTTCTTAGTTATAGAAATGAAGTGATATCTGATTGAATTTAGTTTTTCTGGAACCAGGCGGTACGCGGCGACTGTATGTGAC
>JACJUY010003985.1:0-54413 GCA_014220935.1 Platorchestia sp. MABIK | reverse complement strand
TTGAGAAAAACTACTCTAGAATGTCGCACACTTTCTAGAGGGTCTTGTAGTGCCCTCCCCCTTCCAAAAAAAAAAAAACGAGGTTTAATTCTGTCGTCAAGATTTTATCTGAAATTGATATCGAATGCTAAATAATTTGAAATATGATACGATCTAAAATAAATAAGCACGTCTTCCAAATCTCTTTATTTTTCAGTTTTCGAGTCGGGCTGTTTGTCCGCCACACGGTGTTCAACACGATGCTAAAGAGCGCAATGAATACCATTGCTCAAGACTCCTTCCACCAAACCACTGTGCAGCGGTTGGCTACACTCAAGAACCTTCAGCAAGTAAAGACGTGAGTCTGTTCAAGTAGACGAATTAAAAATCTCTCGAACTATTGCACCTTGCAGCAAACAGAGACGTGAGTCAGTTCAAGAAGAAAAAATTTCACAATCTATTGTACACAAAATATCACTTAAAAATGCAGGAAAGTATCGCCAGAGAACAAGCTCTAAGCAAACTTTTTCAGTGACAGCAAAAACAAACAAGGTAAAGAAATTTTGAACGGTCTGGGGGATTTCAGAAAAATCTAAGAACTTGTGATGACACGCTGACTTGAATGGAGTTGTTGTGTCGGGCCGCTATTGTGAATTACGAGTATCTCTGCCGTCAAAAATAACAGCGGGATTTGGTTCAAATTATAACGATTAATTATTTATGATAATTTTATACAGGAGTAATTCAAATGCGATAGTTTTCTTTTATGGATTGTTTTTGGTGTCGCGATGGGATAGCATTGGAATGAATTTCAATCTAGGTAAATAGCTTTTGGCTTAAAAACAGAATTTATTGTTATGCAGCGCTAGCGTAACCAGTTTACGCGTTATCAAACCACGGCTATTGTCTCCCAAGTCATGGGTATTGTCTCCCAAGTCGTGGCTATTGTCTCCCAAGTCGTGGCTATTGTCTCCTAAGTCGTGGCTATTGTCTCCCAAGTCGTGGGTATTGTCTCCCAAGTCGTTGCTATCGGGAGACATGAACTAATGTCTATTGGATGTGTTTTATACGTATATGATCTGCCCAGCCATGATATTCGTTTCTGAAACAGCCTGCATGCTGTATCACGTTAACGTTTATTGCAAAGCCGCTTCAATTCGCAGCTTATTTAAACCCCTTTAGTCGGAACATTCAAGCATTTCTTTCTTCTCATTGAAATACTAATCTGAAATATTGCTCTTATAAAATGCTTTTTAAAAAATTTAAATTTTTTTATTTTATTTGTCGATAAATCCTTCCAATTTAGCCGTGATGGCAGGAAAATTCACTCTTTTGCGCTAATTTTCTCATCTGGAAAAGGCTTTGTGGAAGAATTCTACACATAGATCTTACGACGCACTGAAAACAAGAAAAAATATACCGAAAGTGGAATTTCCGATTAATGTACAGTATGTGTTGACTTTTTTCCAATGGCAATATTGAGCTCTAAATTCACTGCCTAGTATTTCCAAAATATGAATATCACCAACGGCTTACTCAACATAAAATGATCTTTTCCTTTTCCTGCTTATCTCGCACCATATCCCAAAAAGCTTTTAAGTTTTCCAATTAAATCAAACCCATTTTTGTGGATTTCTAGATGCATAAGTACCCGGCTGCTATATGGTCAAACAAAAGTTGTCCATTAGGAAATTAGGAGAGAAATAAATACATAACCATAAGTATTTAGAAAGGATAAGTTTTAACTTGCACATGACAATTCATGTAAAACTGTACAATATCCGAAGAAAAGCTTGAATTTTTAATTGACTGTTCACCTATATAGAATAATAATCGATTACATCCGTTAAACTGGTTGCAGGCAATACATGCGGTAAAACAGCTATAAAAAGCTCATTTACCTCAAGGGACGAACACAATAACATAAGCAACCTGCCAACAGAGTGCTGTACCTCTACATGCTGGGCGTGTTGTCCATCCTCCTGTTGCTGTTCTTGAGCGGTCTGTCCCTCTTCGCTGCGTATGCGGGTTGTGACCCCATCACTCTGGGCCTCATCTCCCGTAAAGATCAAATTCTTCCACATTTCGTCATAGATCAACTGGGCTTTCTGGTGGGGGTTCCTGGGCTCTTCGTGGCGTGTCTGCTCTGTGGGACAATGAGGTGAGTCTAACCTAAGATGGGGAAATTTTATTCAGCACGAGAAATGACTTTGTTATCTTTTATACTTTTAACAAAAAAAATCAAGAACATCTCAAATGAGCTTTAACCACTTCAAAATATTATGAAAAATTGATCGGACATACAAGAGCTACCCGCTATGCACGAACGGGGGAAAATTACGATACAAAATTCATCACCATCAATAATATTCACTGACAATTCATCATTAAAACTTCAGGACAAGCACTGTTTTTTAGGAAATTAAATTAAAAAAAATCTCACATCTGATGCTCAGTTTAAGTGGTTCAAATTATTTCAGAATATCGGAAGAGCAGATACTTTTACGGCACTAAACACTGAATTACTAGCGTCAGTAACACACTCACCTGACATCTGTGGACTAGGAACTAGCATACCTCAAGTCTTTCAGCATTCTGATTATTATTCATACTAAAATAAATAATTTGCATTGCCATATGCGTTATTATCATTACCAATATTACTATACTTAGAATTGTTATATAAACTAAAATCATTCAGTCACATAAAATGAGGTCTCAAGAAAATCAAAAGAAGAGATCGTTTAATTTGGACTGAAGATAATTGGGTTATTGATCCAACAATACGAACGCATAGATCCAACAAGTTACGAAGGTAGAGGAAGGAAAGAAAAAGACGAGATACCGAAGATTTGAATATCGAACGAAAGTGGAACAAAAAATAAAAGTCTTGGAGGTGTATTAATAGACTTCAATGTTATTGAAAAGCCACCAACTAGCCAAGCTCAGCTTTGTTAGCCTTGTGAAAGCATGTTCGGACTTAAAGTCCAAGTTGAATATGTGTTTAAGGAGCAAAGTTCGTTTGGAAATGAAACGATAGATCAGAATCAATATTTAATGAGTTGAATAACTTCATTTGAGTTCTCCATCAAGAGGAGAAGAAAAAATCGCGATTAGAGTATGCATACTGTACGAGCACTGAACAACTAAATACTTGTTTGAAAAAAGCACTGTCAGTAAAAGCTACATTTAAGAGAACTTATAGATGATTTTTCTTTTTAATTCAAGCTACCAACTAATTGTACAGTTAATGATGCCATTTTTTTTCAGTTCCATTTCGTCGTTCTTGAATTCTCTGCCGACGATGCTTTGGAAGGACTTCTTTGCCGATCTTCCTTACTTCAAGCGTGCGACAGAAAATGTTCGAACTCTGACTACTAAATTGATCAGTAAGTATATACTACAGTTACCTTTATTTTCTACCATGGTTTTTATTCATTTATGAGTAGACGAGGTTATTCCATGAAGTATTTCGTGTTGCATCGACGGTGAATCACAGAGTCCATAAAATTTGTTTAGAGGCGATTTACTTCAATTGAGGTTTGGGTACCTGTGGAATAGTAGGGAGGTTAAAGTTTGAGCAAGCTTTGAATCAGAAAAGAAGAGCGCAATTATGGTAGAATATTAAGCTACATTCACGTGTGAGCCTGATGTGAACCCGCTTTTGGATGATGGATTTAGCATTCTTTGGAATATTTAACCGAATACCAATACAAAACACGGCAACCGCAAAACAAAATACAGATATTGTAAAATGATTGCAGCATGTCATTTCCTGTGTTCTTGCTCTCAGAATTAAAATTTACAAAAATTGGATGTACCAAAAGAAGGATATCCTAAATAGTTACTGTAATGCATCATGGCGTAAATTACGGTTAACATGAAAAATTTTCATTACGAGGAGTCTTGCCAAAAAAATTCCTTCTTTTCTCGACGGATTTCTGTGAAATTCTTACCATAGGTGTAAAATAATTCATTTTTTTTTGCCTCGTTTTTTTCCGTAATGTTAGTAAACTCAGAATTTTTTTCGAAAAAAAACTGAAGGATTGGGAAAAATGTTTTTTTTCCTACAATTTGGAAGTTACAGAACCGGCATTATGTTTTCTAGATAACTAAATATATTATATATATATATATTATCTAAATATATATATATATTATCTAAATATATATATATATTATCTAGAGCAATACCTGGAATTCTTTTTTCTAATTTGATTAGTTGAAGTTACGGTTTTTTTCATTTTTCCTATCATGTCTCGTATAATTTTCAACATTTATTAAATTAAATTACGAAAAACGCTTCCGGTATTTTTTTAGATATTTTCAAACCCTATCGATTGATACATTTGCCATTCCTGTACGTTTAAAACGGTGAGAGGAGATACACTTCCAAAAACAAAAACTGGAAGTTTACAGGACATGGACAGCCGATCTGTTTCTTATTTTTTCCCGAACTTTCGAGCCATATAGTTTTAAAAAAAGCATCTCTACTGATTTGTAGCTCTTTTCAATACCTATTGATTTAAATGTTTGCCATTTCTATACTTTCAAAACTGTGGGAGGCGATACATCTCAAACGACATCCATTAGATGTTTTCAATGGAATGAAATTAGCTGATGACTCAGAGCAGCCGGACATAAAACAAACATTCAATTACATCATCACAATTCGTTTACTGAGTGTAATAATGTTTTGAGTACGAAAACATTTCGAGCAAAGTCATGAATGAACTCTCTTGCTTGCTATTCCCGCTGAGGAACGCTCATAACTTAGTCGTGATACGAGGAAGAAGGGGAGGTCACCCTGTCATTGGGTGCGCGTCTTCTATCCCGCTTAGAAAATGAACCGATGCATGTACATGCGATCCAAATACATCGAGCAATCCAGAAAATAATTTTCAATCACATGAGCTAAAAATTTGAAAATCTACAATTTTTTGAACTTTGACCAGGACTATCCCCTTAAATTCACATTTTTTATTAAATGACGTACAGTAGCGTAGCGATTGAATCAAAGAATCTGCATAAGCCATAAGCCATTCTGATGGATGGAGTCGTAATAAAGCATACGTACGACTTATTATCGATACGAATTGAAAAGCTTTTTTTCTGCAGAGCAATACAAAGTGACAAGAATTCAACATTATTTCATGCATCACTTCAGAAACAGTATCTTGTATTTTAAACTGGCACATGTTATCCCCAAAGTCTGACGTAGGTCGAACTTACAAGTGTGGTGTGGAAAAAGTTGACATTGCAAGTATTATTAAAAAAAGGGATCTTCACCGTTGAGAGAAACAATGAAGGAAATATCATTTTTAACACCATAAAGTTTACATTTTCAAACAAAAACAAGGCATCCAAAGGCTTTTACTGGTCCTGGCTTATCAAGAGTTCGTTTGTCCCCAAAATGTCAAAAAATTTTTTAATTAGTTTATTTCACAAATCGATGCTGACATGATGTCTAAAATCGACAACAAATTCTAGATCTTTATAGCAAACCGTTGAGGTTAGAAAGACTGGCGTACCGGGAGAATGAAAGATGCTTTTAAGCAGACAGTTCGTGCTTCAGGATGATTTGGAAATCTGTCGAAGTAATATTTCTTACAAGGTTATAATATTCCTTAAACATCTTTGGGAGTAAACTTTAACTTTTCTTACGTTCAAAACACTACTTCTTTTTCCTCTTTCCCTTTGTACAAGGATGAACGTAAGAAGACAATTCAGGTATTTTTAGACTTGTGATGAAATAGGTTTTTTGACGTTCTACATATTTTTTCATTTACATTTTCATTTGCACATAGAAAAATGATACACATGAGGTTATAATTCTCCTTCCAAAAAGAAAATCTCTCGAATCAATTTGTATTAAAATTTTGAAATATCTCACCTCGCTTTCTTACAACACATAATAATGAATCAAATGGGGCAACCCGTATTTTAGGCGAAAATTTGGGAAAATTGCAGTTTTAAATTTCGCGTTATTTTCTATTTTCCTCTAAGGCGAAAATGGACGAATGTCTGGAGAAGTCCACCCATTATATAAAAAGCACACATACGATACAACTTTTAAAACTCTTGGTCCTAATGAAGAAAAAAGTACTTTCGTGGTTAATGGTTTTCTTAACTTATATTTCTAGTGTAGAGGATGAATTCAACTACAGCTTACTGAGTTCATCCTTCCAGAACTTCTTGGCAGAAGTCATAACAAGAAGACATGAGCGGAGAAATTGAGAGCCATGTTCTTGAAGGAGACTGCCCATGCTACAGTTTGGTTATGCGAAAAGGAAATGTTAATCTCAAACTTCCTGTCAAACGGAGTTAATAAGCTACATTGAATTAGTGATACTTTTAATGAAAAACTCTCGAAATAGTATACAATCCGAATACTACTGTAGAAGTAACAGAAAGAATGTACTGCATTTCAGCTTTTGTGATGGGACTGTCCATGATGGGTCTTGCATTTTCCGCGTCGAACATGGGCGGACTGATCCAGGCTAACAACACGTTGCTTGGCATACTGGCGGGACCGAATCTGGGCATCTTCTTCCTGGGCATTTGCGTGCCCTTCTGTAACAAGAAGGGAGCTGTCGCCGGCGTCTTCTCCGCTATGGTGAGCAGCGAAGATTGGGCGGCGCAGGTCCAAGTCATGACAGGGTGACATTTCAACACGTTGACCGCGGTGGGCTAAACTGAATTTCATTATTGAACTCAAACAGGGTTGCCAGAAGGTTTTCGTGAATAGTAACAAATTCTCATCTCAAAAGGTAACAAATTGGGTCAAAAAGTAACAAAATCTAAAATAAAATATTTTAATATTAGAGGAAGTGTTAACTAACCTTTCAAAAAGTAGCCCTTTCTTCAGCACTGCTGTAAAAGTCCATTTACGTCATTAATATGAATTATCTTTGATAGGGCTGAAATTTCATACAGTTAGTGCCACTTAGAACACTTTTGGAGTATAGAAGTGCGTTTAAACTATCTGTTTTCAACAAAGATTTGTTTTTGCATTTAATATAATTTAAAAGTAAAAATATTCCTTCGGCACAGGCTAAAGAATGAGGCGATGCAAGTAGGTTCATCATTAGCTTTGATAATAGGGGATATCGAAGTCCATCATCGAACTTTTCTTTTGAAGCAGCGTACCAGAACTTTTCAGGTTCCTTGTCATGGTTCGTGTCCTCCAAGGTGAGGTCTCGCCACTCGGTTTTCAATATTTCCTACTTATCTTCAGAAATGTCAGGAAATTTTTAGGCGAGAGAAATGATGGAGCCAAGTTTTCCCACATTAACGTTGGCGGGGTCCATACCCTTAAGCAATTCCAACTTTTTAAGCATTCGACATAAAACGGCTCAACATTTCTTTCATTAATCGAACATAGAAATTCAAGATGTTCGCTCGAAATTGCTTCAGGTCCTTGTCAGATATTTTTTCAGAATTCTCGTAACAGACAGCTCCTACATTGGCCATATGGTAAATTTCCTCAATTGGAAGGTAGACAGAAGGATCACTAACAGTAATTGCTGCTAGATCCTTTTTATTAATTATTTCTCGTATCAGAAAGTAATTCGGGATAGTTTTTACAGAATTATTTATACAACTCTTCAGTTTGTGCAGTCAAAAGGTCTTTGTTTGAAATTAAAGGTTTATCTTATTGGCATTCGGTAATATGAAGGCCAAGAACGAATAGCACATCTTACTTTGCGGGTTCCGCGAATTATTGTTTTAGTATTACTGCAGCCTACTTGGCATTATCTCCTAATGCTGCGGAGGTGTAGAATGAATTGAGAGCTGCCCACTGATCCAGAATTCTCGTTACGACTTGCTCAAGAGACAGCCATTTAGTGCAACTTGGATGCAGGATTTTTCACTGTATCAATTATTGACGCTGACCTGTATACCGTGACGCTGACTGACGGTTACCGGCAGATGTTGCCAAACTCGACCACACAAGTTATGAACGAGACAAGGCGTGGTTGAAACGACTCTACACGAGTATCGACGAAAACGGTACACTCTTTAAAGAATTATTAGCTGAAATTTTAAATAGTTACAAAATTCATCGAATTTTGTCGAAGTCGTAGCAAAAGTAACAAGATTGGGATCTGATAGCAAAAAGTAACACTTTTGTTACGAACGTAACACTTCTCGCAACCCTGAACTCAAATTTGATGTCTATTGTAGTACAACCTGGAAAATTGCAAGCATTGACTGATGGTACCGGCATATGCCTCTGGTTAAGTATTCATGGAAATTGAGATTATAACGACTGGTCGGTCAGTAGCATTTGAAAATACCCTCCGTGTACACCATCGGCTCACATCGCGACCGCTGTGTTAATTAAGGCCAGAAAACGAAAGAGAGATCGAGATAACAAAAATAACTATCAATGGAAATGCTTAACGATTTATAAAACACAATAATTGCGATTAATTTTGTGATTTAAATAATATAATAATTTTATTAATTAATTTCAATTACTGGATTAATTCGAAGCAGATGTGTTGGGGCATTTTTGGGATAGTTTCTAACAAGGGAATCATGTTATCATGTCTGAATAAACGACAAAATCTATGCTAAAGTTGAAATGAACTTGAATGTTAGACGTTAGGGAGAAAACTTTAAAAGTGTTCTTAAACGTAGAATCAGAGTGTTCATGGAAAGAATGTGAACGATTACCATTTGCTTGTTTCAAACTTCTAATGCGGCATACAAAACTGAAGTTCAATGTTCAATCAAAATTTAAAGTGAATGTAGTTCGCAATGTAGAAATACCAAACATTGACTGGATCGTGCGTACAGTTAGTTTTGAGTGCGTATTTTTAAAAATTTAGTCTGTGACTACTGGTTAGTTAGCAGTGTAATAAAATCTCCTTCAGTGACTAAATATGGCCGACTTCGCAGTCAATGGGCTAAGCAAGGAAGAACAGTTGTTAATTTTTGAGTACAGAATCCTGACAGCAAAAATCCCTCACCGGCCGAAGTGAAAAGGACCAAGGAACACCGAGTTAAGGTTTGTTTTAGAAACACAAGCTATCATGATAAGTCATTAGAAAATCTCATTAAGTTTCTTCACAAAAGAAATCAACGTCACTTCCCCTATTTTGAATGGGTATAGAATGGGTGTAGAATGGGTAAACCCATTTGCTGCAGCTCGAGGGTATAACCTGAGCCAAGAACTATCGCGATGGGTAAAATATCGGCATGGATGGGACGGGATTGACTAAAATATCGGTTTGGATAGGACGAGATTGGCTGAAAAATCAGCAAGGATGGAACGGGAGGGATGAAATGGTAAAATATAAAACTACTATTAGCTGGCATTGAACAAGAGATGAGGATCAACAAAGCATGAGAGACTAGTAGAATGCCCTGAAAAGTTTGTGGTTATAAAGACAGTTTGAGCGTGAATACCTACTGAAGAAGAAAAAAATCATTCATTTAGCATTATTGATCTGAAGAATAGATGTCTGATCAACAACGATGTATCGTAAACTTCAATTGGTCCATATTCCTTAAACGTCGGATAAACTTTTACTCGCTATCTTTTCACAAATTTGAATTCTTGTCTAAATTCCCTGTTATACAAGTCTCAGAGTGCGTCTGTTAAAGTAATCCCGAATTAAGTAACGTCCGTGAAGACAAACACTGTAAATCCGGCTATCAGTTCCTGCAGTCTATTTGTGACTGTGTACGGCACGTACGGAGCATCTGGCGTGCGCCTAATGTGCTGGAAAACGACTAGTGCATTCCCCTCAGGTGACCCTCGCGCAGTTTGGCCATCATGACGCCGCTAATAGTGACGTACGTTTGTCCTTGATGCGCTGCATGGCGATGACAACGAGCAAGTAGTTGAACAATAACTAAACAAGCAATTGAACAAGCAATCAAGCACGCAATCCAACACGCAATCAAGCACTCCATTGAGCAAGCAATCGAACCAACAACTGCGCAAGCAACAAACTGTTATAACAGTAATTGTGTGATCTGCAGATTTTCATGTCATGGCTGGGCATCGGCATGCAGCTCCACGCTCCCAGACCTGCGCTGCTCCCCCTACACGCTTCCCACTGCCCAGGGGAGGATGTCGCCTTCAACGCTACATTCCCCATTGGAACAGAATTCGAATCGAACTTAATTACTCATAGTCTCGAATTTACTACTCCTGAATCTAATGCGGCAGAAGAAACCCTGTAAGTGGGGAAAGCATTTTACCGTACTTGTTTTTTTACATCATCGTTTCTTATCTAGTACGGGAACTGAGAAGGAAGAATGTGTTTGAAGCTCCAGAATTTTGAATCAAAAACAAGTTCAGGGTAACTGCATTACATGGTGCACTGACTTCTGTTATATTCGTTTTTATGAGAGATGGTGCGTCAAGTTGGAGTTTTTCAACAAGGGGGCACAAATACGTGGTCCCCAGTAGTAGCTTCAGTCTGGTGACATTTTAACTGAATTGTAGAGGTAGTTTATTTATTGATAACAGAAAATCTACTCCAGAAACTTTCGTCGACAGAATCTATTTCAAGAAATTTGAGAAAACCTGTGAGCCAGTGGCAATTAAATTGTAAAAGTTTTGAGTAAAAAATACTTTTGTGCTGTAATACATAGTATATAACGAATGGCTCGGTTAGACTGGATTTGAAAACTAAGTTTTTTTTTCATACACTACATGGATTATAAATGAAGGTCTAATTCTAGATAATTATCAATTTTACTTGGTATTTATTGTTTTCATTTTTATTTATTTTTTTCAATAAATCTCTCAAGTGATATTCATTACAAAGCCACTCGCCTAGAAACATACACTTTAAGTGAGAAGCAGTAAATAACAGATGAAGGCTTCGAGCGCTTGGAGGAAAGTGAACATTGACAACAAGAAGTATTATTTAGCATGTTACGTGATTGATCAGGGCGCCAGGCTGTAGTACCAATATCGTAAGGAATGAATTACGGGACCTTTCAATCTTAGTTTTTGATGAAAATTAATTGATTTGAAAATGAATCTTTTGACACACCAACCCATAACTTACTTATGAGTGCATTAGCCACCCTCATACGAGCCCCTCATACTCTCGACTATTTGAGGATTTAGCTTTAACACGTTGACCGCTTGGCGAAACACTGATGGTCACAGGAGATTTCCGTGATGTGGGTGACGCACCGTGTCACAAATTGAATTTTACATGCTCATGATGAAAATCTAACGAAGCCCCGCTCTGATGAATTAATTGTTCATTTTAGTGTTGAAATTTGAATTGAGGAACTTTGAATAACGAATTTTAAAGTTCAGTTTAAGCCACCTCACTTAATGAGTTGTATCGTTGTATCACGCGCAGGTCAACCAACCCCTTCGAAGGCATGTACCACATCTCCTACACCTTCCTCCCCACCATTGGCGCGGTGGTGTGCATAGTCGTGGGCATCTTAGTTTCTTTGATCACAGGTGAGGTAGTAAACTGATGCAAGGTTTACAATGGAGCGGCGGATGGTATTGTTTGCAGCTAACTGATGTTAATTCTAAAGCTATAATAGGTTTTGCTATCGCTGTTCATACATTAACTGAACTAATTGAGAAGGCTTAGAAGGCTTGAAAGGGTTGAGTGGGCATTCCAAGTTCGAGAGGGCATGCCAAGTTCGAGAGGGCACGCCAAGTTCGAGAGGGCACGCCAAGTTCGAGAGGGCATGCCAAGTTCGAGAGGGCACGCCAAGTTCGAGAGGGCACGCCAAGTTCGAGAGGGCATGCCAAGTTTGAGAGGGCATGTCCAGCTTGATGCGGCATATCAAGTATGAGACTTCATACCAAGTTCGAGAGAGCATGCCAAGTTTGAGAGGGCATGTCCAGCTTGATGCGGCATATCAAGTATGAGACTGCATACCAAGTTCGAGAGAGCATCCCAAGCTCTAGGCTCTTGCAAAGCGATTGCTCGCTTGATTGACGAGGGCCCCTTCTTGTTCTTGCGATATCGTTAAAGGAAAAGGCCGGTTATCTCCAAAATCACCGCACTAAAATTTCTGAAATAGCAAAAAATATAAAGGTACTAGACGTTAAACCGTGCCGGGAGAAACCTAAGTTTGTTAGAACCATCGCCATGAAACTCAAGAAGGATTAATCTCGTTAATTAAGAAGACACTTAGAGTTACCCTCGTCAAAATTGCATGAAAATTTGAAGACGCTTCAGGAAGAGGATCACGTCGGCAATCGTAGTGTTGAACTCTCAGAACAGCAGAAATGCTCCTTTTCCAGCCTCGTACCTCAAATTTTTCGTTTTTCGCAGAACCTGAGTGTGGTTTAGGACGACTTCTTCATGAGGCTCATGGTGACCTTGATTATTAACTGATCCACGACGGACCAAAGCCATCCACTTCTACTTTTGGTTTTCACTCCCTCGAGAACTGTCTCTGGATTTGTGCTCATAGCGGTTGTGGAGATTTGCAGGCCTAACGATACCACATGCATCTGGGTCGAGCTGGAGAACAATCTTCAAACGAAAGCATTCAAATAGGACAGTGTAAATCACTAATTTCTGCAAGAGAGCCACTTCGGTTAAACGCATTGATTGAGAGTGCCGCAGCTACTGAAAGTTAGCATATATTACATAAATTATGTACAAATTAATTGATTTGTGTATTTTCCAGAGCCGTGAATTGAGTCATCGCGAGCTGCCAGCGGCTCGCGAGCCGCGCAATAAATACTACCGACTCAGGCAGTGTGATTTGTTCAAATGTTATGAAAACATTGCCAGCAATGGTTGTTGCAGCTGAAAAATTCTTATTCGTGGTTAGGCCCATATGGATAGCACTTTTCACCAGAACATGTGTAACTGCTAATAGTACACGAACTGATGTTCGAAGTTGACTAAAATAAAAAATTATCCAGCAAAACAATAGCAGAAAATCTTTATTTCAGTCACGCCGTCAAACCGCAACAAATCTCTATTTATGGAAAATGTTTAAAGTACATTTTGATGATCGAAAACATTGACGAAAAATGTACAATGTTTCAGCTTTTTTCAGTGAGGAAATCACTTATGTTTGCAAAGGGGAAATCGAAAAAATTTTCAATTCAGCATACCTATTGTCAAAAAGTATTGCTTGTACGCGACATACAGTTAGCGACGAAATTATTCGTACACCCCTGGTCTTTCAAAACTTTCTAGAATTACTCAAAAACTATTGTTGCCGCATGCATAAGATTTTCACATGGTGTGAAGCCCATATTAGTGACAATAACACGAAGTTTCTAGAACAAAAAGTTATTTTTGAAAGATTCAACAGGCTGAACTTTAGAAACACGAAAAGATAAAATTATTCATGCAATTGAGCAAATACAAATTTGTGTCTAAAATGTTTTTGAACATTCTAGATGTGAGATGATTCTAGAAAATTGTGCCTCAGCTAACGGGGAGCCAGAGGAGTAGAGCTTTGTCATTCGTAAACTTGCACCACGATGGGAAAAACTAAGGAACTCGGTGTGGACCTCAGACAAAAGATTATTGACTGCCACAAAGCTGGAAATAGTTATAGCGACATATCTAAGCGTTTGAGCATCCCAAGATCCACAGTACAATCTGTTATAAAAAAGTTTGCTAGGTTGGTATTGTAGAAACATTGCCTGGGCATGGTCGCAAACAAAAACTCTCCAGGAGAACTTCTCGAAAATTGTGTCGTAAGGAGTGAAGCTAGACGACATTGCCGAGAGATTGATCGCTCAGGGAACTAGCGTAGGCAATCGCACAATCCAGTACTGTCTGAACAAGGAACGCCTACACGGACGCCTACCTCGAAGGACTCCACTCCACAAACCATATCATGTTGCTGCTCGCTTGAACTTTGCCAAATCACACTTGGATAAGGACAGAGGCTTTTGGGAGAGCTTACTATGGAGTGACGAAACCCAAATCGAGCTTTTTGGGCACAATGACGTGAAGAAGGTTTGGCGTAAGAATGGTGAAGCTTTCCTGCCGAAGAACACTGTGCCAATAGTTAAACACGGAGGTGGATCACTGATTTTTTTTTACTGCATCGGGTACTGGAAAATTGGTTGCAATTGAAGAGACGCTGAACTCTGATTACTAGATTTCTATTTTGGCCGAAAAACCTGAAGGTATCAGCTAATAGCTTGGGACTTGGAAGGCGGTGGGTATTTCAACAAGACAATGATCCTAAGTACACGACTAAGTCTACAACTAGCGGGCTCCAAAGTAATAAGATAAATGTGCTGCCATGGCCTTCGATGAGTCCTAATTTCAATCCCATTGAAAATTTGTGGCAGGAATTAGAAGTCAATATCAACAAGAGAGCTACAAACAATTTTCAGGAATTGATACGTATCGCCACTGAAGAATGGAACAATATTTCATCTGAAACTACGGAAAAGCTTGTCAAAAACTATAATGAAAGGCTTTTAAATGTTTTGAAGATGAAAGGTCATGCTATTGATGATTAAAAATATACTCAAATGGTAAATTCACCTCAATAAAGTGTGATGTTTTTCACTGTGTGAATAATTTTGTCTTATCAAGCTTCTGAAGTTCAGCTTGTTAAATCTTTCAAAAATAATATTTCGTTCTAGAAACTTCGTATTATTGTCACTAATATGTGCTTCATACCCTGTGGAAACCTGATGCCTGTGACCACAATAGTTTTTGAGCAATTCTAGTAAGTTTTGAAAGACGAGGTGTGTGCGAATAATTTCATCGCTAACTGTAGTTGGCAAAGTATAACAGTAGAAAAAAGAGGCATTGGGTGCAAATCCCATCACGGTTGTTTTCAGGAAGAACAAGCGTGAAGTCTCTTGCCATAACAGAAGTTTTGCCTTGGTGAAGCTAGACAAGGACGTTTTTTCCACATTTCGTGTTTTTTTTTATTTTCCATGCGGCCTCGCCTAAATTATTCCATGGGAAAACACTGTTCAAAGGCATTGTAGGTGGAAAACGCATGAGCAAACAGCAGGAAGTAAAAAATACAGAATATCGTAAACAATTTTCGTGCTGGGTTACAACACACACGTGAATCATTTCAAGTCATATGCAGGATATGAAGAATACAATTTTTGGGAAAAGTTGTCTCGAGTGAGAATGCAAATTTTTTCAAAGTTCACGTTTCCTGATTTTTTTTGTCGGTTTTTAGGTCGCGAAAATTTGGACGAAGTGGCACCCGAGCTAATCCTCCCCTGCTTGAGGAAGTTCCTGAAGCAAAAGCCTGCGCCTCGACACTTCGAGTTTAAGAATCTGTTGGGCTCGAGAAGGATCTTCAAGAGCAACAAGAATTCAACTCAAGAAAAGTCAGAGCAAAGGCATAAGAACGAGAGACCTTTGCTGTGATGTTGAAGAAATGCGATCAAGGTAGTCATAAGAAAATTTCTCAAGGTTTTTAGTCACCATAAATGCGAGAGCGCCATAAGCGTTGATAAACATTTCTCACAGAATTGTTTCTTTTTTTCTCTAGCATTTGGGAGTAAGTGAAGCTTACGCAATGTTTACGGAAAACACATGTGAAACTGAGTTAATTTAGTCAAAAACTAAGTTGTACGTAGGGGTTACATTGGAACTTTCCATATTCGATGTTGAGATCAAATGGTAAATTTTTCCAATATTTCCTGGAACGTTTCAGAAGAAATTGAATTTTTCTTCTCGTATGTTGAGCCGTAAATGAAACAACTCTGCCTTATTCACATTATAAAACGAAGTATTACAATAACATAGACAATCTTGCACACCCTGCCATCCATTACACTATTTCTTCTGTAGGATTTGTATTCACGTATGCAACAAAATTATCACCGAGAACAGCCAAGTTTAATTTGTAAATGAAGCCATGGGTGGAGAGGAATTTTGGACACCGATTAAGAAGAATAATTATTTCATAGAATTTCGTCGGCGTGTATGAACCTCCTCACTCCAGGACGAAACGACTTCAGCATTATTTTTTAGCTGCGTGCATTTTTCACTCATTTCATCGATTTTTTTGCAATGTTAGAAAAGCCTCGAAATTAGTTCTACGAACCGTATCGTTCTTTCTCAATTCTATGAATTAAAATTTCAAACGATTGCAAGCTAGTCGGTATAAGCCTTCGAACCTTTAGCTTCAACAAAGGAGTTCTAAAGAGAGAAAGGAGGACGAAACCATTTACTAATGAGTTGGTGACACAGGGAACCTATACAAGAGGTGTGTTCCCAGACAAGATCCCCTGGGCACAAAAACAGCTAATTAATAAAGAAGTGTATGTAATACCACATAAATTAAAAAAGATTAACGCTTAATTAAATTAAAAATTAGTGCCCTTTAAGTGCTTAAAAATCGACTTTCGTAACCTGAAAAAAGATGATCTGTGACTGAACAAAATAGTTCAATAAAAGAAAGGCATTCCTAACCTTCATCTAATGACCTCGCATTTTCCCAAAAAGAGTACTTGTACCTAACATGCAATAGTTGTATCCCCTGACGGAACAATGTCTAGTATTTGTGCTGTTGAATAGAATATAAATGGTACATACACACAATTATTTTCAATAAGATGAAATAAAGCTAATAAGTGTAATAACATTATTCTGGAAGTAAAACAGAAAATTATTCATACAGCCAAAACAACATTCTGAAGTGTAGATGCATACATTGAAGTTTAGATGCATACATTGATGGCCAGGTGCAGAACTTACACCATAGTGTACTGTAAAACTGCATTACGTAGTAAAATTATTTTCCTTGTCAGTGCAACGAATGACAATTGAATTGAAGCGTCGAATTAAGGCAAATGATAGTTGCTTGTAAGAAATAGGGAAATAGTTGCGGTGAAAAACGCTTAGGCACTCCTAGATTACCGTACACCATTTTGATGGTTTCAGCTCTCACCGTAGAATCCTACGGCATGGAAGGGGAAAGAAACTAATGCTAAGAACAGCTCGTAATCCGTGTTGCGATCTTAAAATGAAATAATTTTACGAAGATATTTTGCAAAACTTGAGTTTGCAGTGTACCAGCATGAGTACATATACATTATTAAAAGAATAGTTTTATTATAAAATACTGCTATATTAGTTTAAGACTCACTAGGCACAGCAGCGGCGATTGTCAGGGAACGAAGAGAAAAAACCACTTAGTACGGGCTGGAGAAAACGAACTTTGTACACAAAGTATGTGCCAACACGGAGTGCTTTACGCATAGAAACAGCAATTTGATGAGTAACTGGAATGTGAAACAGAGTAGAGGTGACGATGATTGCATGAAAACTGGAAAAGGAAAAATGGACATTAAATATAGAAATCCAGAAAGCCGATTTACCTCTGAGGTAGCCTGACAGTCTCTTCCTGGGACGCCTGTTAAGTATATGGTTGACAAACCTGACTAACCTAACCATATTGTATATCCCAATCTCCATGTGGGGAGTTTTGAGACAGTACGGGCTTGCTTCATTAGAATGGATTGAATAGTAGTTGACTTAGACCGTCGCCATGTCATATTAATGATGAATGCCGCTAAGTTTCTGACGAGGAACATGATGAAGAAAAAGGTGACTAAAAATGGGAAAAAATAAATTGAAATTTTTGAATTAAACACGTAGGATAAACTCGTCTCGAAAAACTGAGACTTCCACCCAGCGACAGCGATTAGATCATAAATTAGATTATATGTTAGTTTAAGCCTCCCTAACCGCAACAAAAAGAAGAGCGTATCATAGAGAGGAAGGAGGAAGGCACCATTTTAGCATGGAGATATGAGAATGCGGAATGTGTGATTTCACACCTATATTTTGCGGGTTTTTTGCTTGTTGTTTTTCTTCTTTGACGTACTTTGTTTTTTACTCTCATGATATATTTTAACACCTACAACTCATAGTATCTTGATCTTTCATTACAGACATAATGTTTTGTTTTTTGCACTGAAGATGGAGTGGGACTCTGAAACGTTGTCGTAGTAAATGTAATTAATGTCCTCAGAATTTTCTTTATTTTAAAGTTTCTGATGAGTTTGCAACTAAAGCAAACCACTGACGTGTTCAGATATATTAGATTAAGATTACAAATGACCTCCATAACCATAACAAAAGTATTGGAAAGGTAGAAAGATTGAAAGCTTCATTTAGTGGGAAATTGAGAGAATGGTGAATCTATGCACAAGGTGTTTCTCCGTACAAAATATTTCGCGCAAAGAAACGGTACGTAAAAAGAAAGTTTATGAAACAAGTTTAAGAAGGACAGTGCTAGGCGCTGAAAAAAGGACAGAAATGAACGGAAAAAGAAGACCCGTGATAGAACTAGAAGCATATTCTATCGTATGAAAACAAAAGGAAGACCCTCATAATATTGAGTTCAGGACTTCACATTTTCTTCCCTTAGAACGCTGATTCTCAAGTATAGTGGTTATATTCCCCTGAGGGGTAGAATTAAAGTAGAAAGAAACATTTTTACTAGAAAATTTGCGATTATCATTGATGATGGAAAGTTCAAGGCACGAATTTTATTTTTAGCTGACTGACACACATCAAACATAACAAATATTGATCCAAAGTGACTCATATACATCATGATGTTGTATTGGTGCGTAAAAATTAAATTTAACATCTAAGCTACACACGAGAAGAAAGTTTGCATTAGGAATACAGGGAATAGATTAAGCCGAGTCAGAGTTATAGTTTAAAAACAATAATTTGTAAGCAGAGAGACTAGTGCGTAATTTAGATTAAAGAGGATATGATTGTACGGAGTGTGTATTTCGTTAATAAATTTTATTATGTTCATACGGAAACACTAATTGTGAGCCAGAATTTATACAAGATTGATGACTTGTGAGCTTGTATTTTTGCAGCATTTTTGATCTTGTCATCTGAGCGAATTAGAAATCGTTTCTCTTTTTCATTCAATGACACAAATTTTGAAGCATTGCTCAGAACAGACTCCACCTTGCTCAAATAATCTATGCTAAGACAGCTATGTCTAAGCTCATGACGCAAAGTCTACTTATTTCCTGAAAGGGTTTTTAGATTGTTTGAAGTTATCGTTTGAGAACACTCACGGAGTTCGTGTTCCAGAATTAAACTCATTTTTTTAGTGATACAAATAAGCACATTTTGTGGTTTAGCAATTTATCAAGTTCAGTATTTAGCAATTCAGTATGTTTTCCCATCATAAATGTTCAATTTAGATTAAATATTAAGTAGCTTTTCAAAAGTGTAGAAAGATTTAAAGAAATACAATTCTTGTTTCTGTCGCCCGAAGTAAAAACAAGTATTGACTGTTGGGTGTACAGGTACTTTTTCGCCCATAATTAGTTGTTGTCGGTGTGAAACTTGGGCCACACGGACACTTATCGGTAAGTGTACACCGTCATGAAATAACTGAACATACTGAACCTATAAGTAAATTTGAATGTACATAAAACATGAGATTCACGAAATTTATACATCAAAAGAATCACTAGGATAGTTAATTACTAGTTGGTTAAATTTTTGGGGGTAGATTCGTTTCTATGATCAACAAAACCGATTAATAAACTCGTCAAATCAACATTCTGTACTCCAATCGTGTCGTGTAAATATCGATACCATTACTTGCGTTCAAATTGAACGAAGTAGTAGAAAACAAGTAAAACAAGGATTGGAAAGACAAGGCCACCCCACCTCACGCGACCCTCACTTCCCAGGGTAGATAAGAGGGAACAATGTACAACGTCAACAGGGACTCGAGGGCGAGCGAGGCGGCAGGATGGACGTGTCACCAGTGCAACGAGTGCTCCATGCATTTACAATGCAGGTTGTGCGTTAACTACAAATGACATGTGAGAATCATGGGAACAGTTTCAAGGAAGAATGTAGGCAAGTTCATACGTATTATTATTGTGTTCTGTGAAGTAGTGAAAGTAATCATTGCACGCTAATCAATTATATTAATAACAGTTCTGCTAAATTTACATTACATTTGACTTGAGATTAGAGTCGATTGAAACGTCAAACATTAGGTGTGTTACAATCATGGCTGTCAGGAGTCCGTTGCATTTGAAAAACGTATGATACATAAGTGAAAGATTGATTTTTAATTCCAATTTATTTATGATGCAAATCGTTAGTTCAAATGTGTGATAGACTTTATCATTGTCATTTTTGAACGATAAGAGGAGCATTTCAGTGATAATTACGACACCTTTTAATGTCTCACTCATGCGTAAAGCGGGCCGGAACAAACGTCAGAAGATGTCTGAAATAATTCAATACAAGTACTCGGGAAAACTAACTTTGATGCATTAGAGATTTAACATGTGTTATGAAAATGTTAAGTCGCTTCACTGAAGTGCAGGCGAGCATGGGAAGGCAGGGGCGCTAGACGCGTCCTATGACAGGATGTGTCGGTCGTTTTTTTAAGTGGACGCAGCTCACGGTCACTTGCTTCTTCTGATGATAGAGCGAATAATTCATGAATGCATTCCCCTCATGCTTTTGTTTGTTATCAGGTAAACATTTTAGGGTTAATGGCATGATTATAAGGAGGTTTTTACTTTCACATTTTTGAATTGATCATCTTCTGCGGACTTTCGAGAAAATTAAATAGTTGAATTTTTTCCACGCGATACAATGATAAACGAAACAAGCATTTGAGTATTACATTTTGCATTTAACAAAGAATCGTGAATTTGGAAGAAGATTTTTATCCAGTTGAATTTGATTCGATGTTCACAATTTTTTAGAACAAATGTTGAAATGTTAAAACAGCTTCTTCAATTGCGTGTTGAATTTGAATGTTTTCATTATTAACCACTGACTAAGTTATGTTTTTAAGCGAACAATTTGTTTCCACAAGTAATACTACTCTGGAATCATTGCTCAAAACTGTTACGATCGTCAAGTTGAGGAAAAACTACTCGGCCAGATCGAGTAAACTGACTTATGGGTCATCCTATGAAAATATTTTACGTTTGTACAATCATTTATTCGAGAGCGTGCAACTTAAACGTACACTAGAGTGATCAGATACGTGGTTTTTGTTCCACCATCGGTTCACAAAATGAAGTCTTCATTTAAGGACGTTTTCGGGAGCTTCTGGGTCTACGCAACTATCAAATTGGTTTCCTTCGCCTTCCTAAACATCGCCTCCCTGGAACCTAGAGCACAACAAACAGTACATAAAGGAAAACTCAATTTCTTCTAAGAATCATCTGAAAATATTAGAAATATGAAATCTGATACCAATATTATTTGGAAAAAGTTTTAATTTACCTCTACTTCACTAATTTATTTCAAATATAGGGAAAAGGAGCATGATGACGTCACAGTCATTGAAGCCCGGGACAAAATAAGGACTGGGGCCCTTTGCGCTCTGCTATTAGGATGTCGCTCGTGAAATTTGAATGAGCTGAATCTAATGAACTTGCCAAAAATGTGCTGCTCAGGGTGTCATTATATTCTGTATGGGACGTGTAAAATCGTAACGCAGTGAATAGTATGATGACAGCTGTGATGCAAATTAGGCATTTAATTCGTGGGGCAATCCAGGGCACACGCCGCAGCAGGCAACAGGGGTTTAGATTGGCTTGTTCATTTTCGTTAGTGCAAGCTATAGTTGGGCTGAGAAGATTGATGGTAATTTGCGAAGAACAAAGACTGCCTGTTCTAGGCAAGCAATCCTTGCAGCGCGTTTCCAATTTTATACGGTTATGATTGGGTCAATGGTTGATACGATACCGTCGCACATTGGGGATCTGCAGGAGTTAAGACGTCTTTCAAAATGTTGTCTTTCGCCCATGTTCCGTTTGAAAAAAATAAGATTTTCCCGCCTGGTCATTATTAAGCTGTTTTGAGTTTAGAAGCCCATTTTTCTTCTCCCGAGCCTGTCCCTCTGTCTGCGTTAATTTTTCTTTTGAACTCTTTAATCATCACGTGTCTTGTAGGTTTGGACTACCTGAGCGTAATTTTGCTCCTAATATCTGTAAGAGAGAAGAAGAAGTTTTTTATCTAGACCTAGACATGAGAGTGATGAGCTATGATTCTCCGGCAAAATGGGAATCGAACAGTTTTCTCAACCTAATCATTCCATTCCTTTTTGTTCGGGCAACAGAGAAGATTAGATTATTAGTTAGTTTAAGCCTCCCTATCCTCAACAAATGCGATCCAAAGGGATAAAGAAAGAAGGCACCATTTAGTATGGAGTTAAGGGAACGTAGAATCTATGCAGAAAGGGCAGAGAAACAGTAAGATGAGAAAGAAGTTCATGAAACAAGATCAAAGTTGAAGAAGAAAGTAGTAGGTGTTGAAAAAACAGGACAGAAGTGAACCGAAAAAAGTTGGTCCATAACAAAACAAAAACCTATTCTATTTTAACAAAAAGAAAGCCTACCTAACCTTTAGCTCGGGCCCTCACATAGTCCCCCTGGGAGCGCTAATTCCCATAGACACAATAGTTGTATCCCCCTGAGTGGTGTTCGGGCAACAACCAAGTGTATAAGTTCTGAGACATAATTTTCACTAGGATTTTTAGCAGGTGCAATATGCTTTTGGCTTGCAGCTGCTAAGCAAAACTTAACGACGACTACGAGAGTAACATGTCCAAGTCTGACCATACTACACAAAATCCACTTAAACCAAAATAATGAAAATTATTATTACTATTATACTACATTAAAAGCCCCCTTATATCACACTAAAACGAATTCATGAGAGCTAAGAGAAAGAAACATTTAGAATGGATTCAACACTTTGACCACGAAGTGAGCCGCCGGTGGTCACAGCACAAACTCATATCATCATAAATACTCAATAATAAATAAAAACACAATCCAGTTTATGTTTGCCATTTTCAAAAATCTTACTTCAATTGACTTCTAATTTGATTTGAATACTGAACTTCAGTTTATCCCATCGCTGTCACCGCATCGAAGAAACAGAGACTAAATAACTTTATGAGGCCAAGCTTTGAAAAGAGAGCTTTTAGTTCAACTCTCACCTAAAAAATAGCAGACGTAAAAATTTAAATTTTCCTCACGTGAGCTCATTAAGAATTTATTTTGTGAAACACTTCCCCCACTGCAGTCGTTGACTAAACGATATTTCAACAGAAAATAGTTTTTATGAACGTTACAAGATGGAAATGCGAAACCATGCGAAATGGGACAACGACAAAATAGGCAAGCTATATTCGTACGATGAATGTGAAACATTTCTCTACGCCTGAAGAATTCCTTACTTATTTACATGTATGATCAATTCCTTGAATTTTCAAGCATTTAATCATTACAAAAATCGCACGTCTTCTTGCCTGTTCAGGTTTAAATTTCTTCCTTAGATTCAATATTTCCCGAAGAAACCAAATTGTACAATAGAAGCTGATAAGCAAGCTATTGAATTGAAAACTTGATAGTATTTTGCTACAGAAAATTACTTACGGCATCTTTTGAAGCGACGAAGGTTGACACGCCAGGAAATATTGTCTGTCAGCTTAACACTTTGACTGTGACGTGAACCACCGTTAGTCACAGAGGGAATTTTCATAATGCTGCTCACCGACCAGTAGTCACAAACTCAGTTTCCATAAATACTTAATGAAAACTAAACGAAGGCACGATCCAGTTAATGTTAGCTATTTTCAACAATGCTTACTACAATGTACTTTAAATTTGAGTTGTGGTTTAAATTTGCGGTAGGTAAAACTTCTATTTTACCTACCACAGTCAAGGTGTTAACAAGTTAATTACATTTCTGCTGTTGCTGGGGTCAGTTTGGTTAAATTGGCCATTTTTACCGCTTGATTACACTTTTTTCCTTTCCAAGAAGCGATAGAAATCTAACTGCACGATAACATCTTAATTTGTACACCGTAGTCCAATTCAAATATAGTAGTGAAGTGAAAAAATTAAAGTACTATTCATAGACACTTGCACGTAAATGATCAATTTACCTAGTGGTACACATTTGAATCAAAACGTAGTCAACGTGTTAATTGCTTGAACGAGATTCGTTTACTGCACTATACATCCACAGAAACATCAGACACATTACTTAAATTTCAGAATTGTTACAGTGTTCTCAAACAGTCTGAACACTTTCGGTCCTCAACATACTGTTGATCTAAAGCGACCAAATTGTCTCTGCTAAACGTAGATTAAGTTCACGTTCAATTATTTTAATCGTGCAGAATACAAGAGTACAATAAACCCAGGACTATAAAATTAAGGTCAATAAGTATTTTAATGCGCTCACGGAAATTAAAAATTCTGTTCCAAAGAATCACTAAAGGCATACGTTTAAAAACGTTGGTCACTATGTATTTTAATGCGCTTACGGAAATTAAAAATTCCGTTCCAAAGAATCAGTAAAGAAACACATTTAAACACGTTTTACACGAATGACATTCTGCTCGCCGTTGCGTAATTTTCGAATTATTCAACTTTGAAGTTCTAGAAACGTCGTTTATATAAGTGAAGGAACGGACACGTAAATATGATGTGATACGGTATTGACGTAACGATGGGGGAGGTTAGGTTAGGTAATGTTAGGCTAGTTAATTAAACGGTCAATATTGATTTTAGGCCTTTCACGGAATCTAAAAATTCCGTTCCAAAGAATCACTAAAGGAACACATTTAAAAACGCTTTACATGAATGACATTCTGCTCGCTGATGCGTTATTTTCGAGATATAACAATAATAATAATAATAATAATAACTCATTTAACGACAGCTTCGGTCAGAAACTATTTACCTGTCGCTTTGGCCTTCAGGCCAAAGTTAATTAACAGTTTATCTTTTTGGCAGCGTTTCGTTGCGTTTCGTTGGCTTTCGTAGGCTTTCGTTGGCTTTCGTTGGCTTTCGTTGGCTTTCGTTGGCTTTCGTTGGCTTTCGTAGGCTTTCGTTGACTTTCGTAGGCTTTCGTTGGCTTTCGTTGGCTTTCGTTGGCTTTCGTTGGCTTTCGTTGACTTTCGTTGACTTTCGTTCACTTTCGTTCACTTTCGTTCACTTTCGTTCACTTTCGTTCACTTTCGTTCACTTTCGTTCACTTTCGTTGACTTTCGTTGACTTTCGTTGACTTTCGTTGACTTTCGTTGACTTTTGTTGATTTTCGTTGATTTTCGTTGTTTCGTTGCGTTAACCGTTAGCTTGGGTCCTCACGTTTGCCCCCTGGGAGCGCTAGTTCCCATAGATACAATAATTGTATCCCCCTGAGGGGCACAATAATTACGTTCAGATAGGAATATCATTATATGGTCGGTTGCTGAGTCGCCGCATTGCTGGGTGTCGCCCACTTTTCTGGCGGGACACGCCCACTTCTCGACGGGAAACTAACAGCCTCGGTTTGGGTAAGTTAATTAAGGTAAGCTATTTTCGGTTGATTTATGTTATTTTAGGTTAGTTTATTTAACTAACCTAACATAGCTTACCCTAACCTCACCCATCATTACGCTAATACTGTATTACAGCGTATATACGTGTCCGTTCCTTCACTTTTATTTGCGACGTTCATATAACTTCAAAGTTGAATAACTCGAAAATAACGCATCAGTGAGCAGTATGTCATTCGTGTAAAACATTTTTAAATGTGTTCATTTAGTAATTCTATGGAACAGAATTTTCAATTTCCGTGAAAGGCCTAAAATCAATATTGACCAAATAAACTAACCTAAAATAACATAAATCAACCTAAAATAGCTTACCTTAACTTACCCAAACCAACGCTGTTCTTCTCCCGGTAAAAAGTGGACATGTTCCGCCAAAAAAGTGGGCGTGACCCAACGATGTGGCGACTAAGCAACCGACTATAATATGTTATTCCTATCTGAACGTAATTATTGTTATATCTCGAAAATAACGCATCAGCTAGCAGAATGTCATTCGTGCAAAACGTTTCCAACGTACTCCTTTAGTGATTCTTTGGACCCAAATTTTTAATTTCCATGAGCGCATTAAAATACAAATTGACCGAAGTTAATTCAATGAATGAGCACTAAAATACTAGATACGCAACTTAATTTCAAACGAAATTTTGAAACACTTTTTTCCGCAGCGTAATTTCAAGGTCCGGGCTAAGTACACTGAGCTCGGAGAAGACACCAGCTCAATTTTTAATCTGTTCTTTCACGATACCATCGCTAACTTCTTAAAAATTAGCTGCACAAATTAACATGGTTTCAGCAGATTTTCAGTTCCACAGTGGACTGGTGTGAAGTTGCACTCAAATTTACTGATAGTACACATAACTGACAACAGATCGACGTCGCTTATTTCCGGCTGCCCGTATTCTTCAAGGCGATGATGATGCACACGTACATTCAAAATTATGCCTAAAGCGTAGTCTTGAACGTCATTTAATTGAAGGAGCGTAAATCATCAAATTTTGTTGATAAACATTTGATCGCAATAGTTATTCATGGGTTGCATTATCGAACATTTGAAAATGTTTGATGTGCCTATTTGCGATACAAGCTACATTCAGCCCTAATTTTCTCCACATTATTCCATCAGATGAAGACACGATGTGATGGATGAGCTATTCTTCGTCAATCACGATTACACATTTTTTTGGTTGATTTTGCTAATTTCAAGGTTTTTATTTTAGTGAAGGATAAAAAACTGATTAAGCAAACAAGAACGCAATCAATAAACTGCGTGCCATTACGTAGGAGACATAAAACAACCAAGGAAATACTTTGGGAGTGAATTACTGAACAACATTTATTGTATCATACTAGTTACACAGTGATAAATCGAGTTCAACTTTCTTTGGTAAACTGTAAAGAATATCCAATACGTTAAAATAAAATATAAAGAACAGGAGCAAGTGGCCCAATTATTTATGTGTATTAAATAACAATTTGAGAAATAAACAGACATCAAAGATTTGAAAAATTGAACTTTTGTGAACGAAAAGTAAAAAAGAGGTTTCCATAATTCGGCAAGTGGCATGCAAAAAATGGAAAAGTGGTGTGAATTTAAAAACACCAAGATTCCTAAGAACACGGATAAAAAATAAAAATTCAGAGTGCAGTTCGTTGAGTCGAAGAAATGAAAAGCTTCGCCTTTCTGGTTTTTAAAATCAACCATACAACAATACTAACAGTTTCTCGCTTGGTATGTACATTTCTAGTCCAACCCCTTATACTGGATTTTTGTGCAATTCGTGATTGTGGCGAATTTCCTTTTTCGTGTTAATTGTAGTTTATTTAAATTGATTTACATTACTTCCAGTGTTATCCTAATTGTTTAAATAAAGAACTCACATAAAATTCGTGATTATTTAATTTATTCTAGAATGAACTTAACTAAAAGATTACAACTGCAACCAAAAAATCTACCTTTCTGACGGCGAGAGTGCTCTAGTAAATAGTAATTGAAACTTAAGAATTCCCTACTGAACAACAGTGACGATGTGTTGAAAGCACGGGGGACAAGCCTACAGACGCACATCTCGATTTTCTACTCAATGTTTTTGTTTTCTACAGCTCCGAGGCGTCCTCAAAAGCGTTGGTACTATTTCTCTATGCCATTTCTTTGAAATTGTTGAATGTCTTGAGAGCATTTATTGCACGAAGATCGTCGAATTCAAGATGATAAAGAAGTACATCTTCAAGTTGTGGTAGGTGTGAAGTACAGCCTGGCTAGAGCCCTTGCGTCGATAATGCGACTTGGTCGCAGCCTCTCATACCGCGTCATTGTACCACGGGACTTGAATTTCAACAGGCGGCTTGTTTATGTGCGTGTAATTTCCTTGTGTAGGGACAGAAAAATTTTGATCACCCCCATGGAATATCGTACAATCAGTTCGGTAAAGTTCCCAATTCAACTCTGTAGGCTTGGAGAAGTCAGGACTGTTCTTTAAATGTCATTTAAAATAGTTGAGAACAGGTTCTTGATGTAACGTCAAGCAACTTCTTCAACGTTCATATCTGGTTTCATTGTTGCTGCTGATGCCGAGCATCCTTGATACGGCATAACGAAAAAAACATAAGACCTAATTTGTTTGAAAAACCCTCTCAACATTTGAATAAACGACATTCATGGAATGCTCAGCTTCTGGCTCCCAACGATGGCTAATACCCTGCCTCCTCATATCGCCTTACGATCCAAAAACAATTTTCCATATGAAAGAAATGTGTGATAAAATAATTATTTTTGCTCGATTCCGAACTATTTCCGTTAATATTTTTTTGTTTTGCTGAGCAGTTTTAAGTTGACATGGCTGGTGAAATGATGGAGCTAGCCCACTTCTCATTGATAGATTACGTGATATTTTCTTTGATGCTTGCCGTGTCACTAGGGATAGGAATATACCACGGTGTAAGGAGCAATAAAACCACAGAAGATTTTCTTCTTGCAAGTCGGTCTCTTTCACCCGTGGCCGTCGCCTTCTCACTTATCGCTACCTTCATCTCTTCTATATCCATACTGGGTAAGTTTCAAATAGGTTGTGAATTTTATTTGTGGTGAGATTGTGTTACATTTCCTACAAATATAGGAGAGGAACGTTCAACCCTGTTCTATCAGGTATGATCTTATATTTCATGAAATTTGAGCTATTCAATGAATACATACACTGAAAAATTAATGTGTTTATATTTTCTAAATATTTGACCTGCGTATGCCACCCATGGTCTGGATTCGGGAAATCTATCGCTTGCGGTAGAGTAGCAATGGAATCCAGGGGCAAATACTCGCGGATTTGCTTGCTTAACTGTCATTTCTATTGCAAGTTTTCTTATATAAATTAAGTTTGGATGTTGTAAATATTTATCGTTATTATTTGACATTATAACGTAGCGTATCCCATTACTCAGTTTTAACATTTTTAGCGAAATCGTATCGTAAAAGAGATAATTTCGCACCTTAAATGATTTCATAGATTCTTTTTTATAGATTTCCCTTATGAAGGGATGTTCATTACCGTATAATAGGTTTGCGACTTTTCTTAAGATATACAAGCGCATTTTTAATTGCGTTTGACTATTTTGTCTTTGATGTTTAGCTTCGGTGATCCTTTGAATTCAACTCAAAACACTGAAACAAGCCCACTTCATTGTATATCAACGCAACCTATCATGGCGAAGAACTGTGCAAAACAGTTTTTTAAATATCCTGATGATCCAGTAATCAAACCTTGGAATAAATAAATCTGAGTAAATGTATGGTTTGCAGGGTACGTGGGAGAGGTGTACGGTCACGGTATTCAGCTGTACTGGCTAATACTCGGCACCGTCATTGGACTGCTGCTGACTACGCACGTCGTGCTCCCAGTCTTCTACGACCTCAAGATGAGTAGCGTTAACCAGGTATGCTAATCATTGCATGCTCGAGCGATGTATGTCAAAATCAAAGCATCTTTCGTTTAAAAAAGGGTCCCAGTGGTTAATTAGTATACCGGTAAGGATTTTTGAGTTTTGCTTGAGGATGCTTCCTTGTAAACTTATGCACAACGGTTCAAGCACAAACAGCAGGAAAATGTTCATAAGAAAGTGAATGGAATGACAGACACAGATAACTTGTAATTCGAACGGGACAAGAGGCGGCCCAACTAAAGGTATTAGCGTGAAGATATATCATGGTCGGTCAGAGTTAAAATGCCACTGATGCATGAGGTGTGTGTCACAAAAAAGGAATATTCGAAAAAAATTACAGTACAGAAATAGTAAGCATTTCTGAAAGCAATATCAAAGATCTGATTGAAAATTTATTTTTCAGTTTGGTGAGAATTTTATTTTCTCATCTTTAACCAAATTTTTGGAACCAAGTCGAAAGTTGGTGCTGTTTTAATTATGTATAGGAGCAAAACTAAGCTAATGCACTGTACAATACCTACATATCCCAGCCGTTACATACGTGAAGAGGAACAGGAATTTTTACATTGATACTGCCGTATAATATTAATTTCTTAAAGACAGGCTGGGATAAAGGATATCGAAGAATAATTTTCATTTCCCTTGAGATACAGAAGTTGAACTTTCACTTGAACATTTTGCTCATCATTTTTGGTCAGTCAGTAGAAGAGTTTTTAATTCAACTGCATCCATGAGGCAGAACCAGAATTTTGAGACCATCGGTGTACGCGCATTTGAGGCATTGCATACGAAGAATTACTACAATCAAAATGACCGAGCGTACTAAAGTCCCTCCTGTACTCGTGAGCAAAACGTTTCTTAGAGTTTTTTAACAGGCACAACTGGTATTTTAGCCATGTTATGTCAATCAGTTTATAGATTTCAATATAAAAGCACCCTTGGAAATAAAAATATATGTAATGCGATATTGCAATGGAAATTAAAATAGCAAACCTATTACATCATCTTTTGTGTAAATAAATTAATGAAGTGAAAATATTTATGGGTTTCTTGTAGTACACCTGCATAAGCAGTTGTTGCAGAATAATGATGTGTGACGTGGTTTAATATAATGATTTACCAGGCCGTACGATGAATTGTGAGGACACATTTTGTACAGTTTTTCAAAAAAGATTTCTGAAAACAATGTGAATATGCACTTCATGAACAACCATTACCTGTCATAACTACAAATTATATACTTAGAAAGCATGTATGCTATTTCATAGTTCATGTACAACTAACGCAGAAGTATCATCACTTTGCAGTCCTCGCATTTTCCGCAAGTTGTAAAAGCGAAGCGTTACCATTGCCGCGTAAAAAATCTCAAGCAGATAAGTTGGACTTACGGACCAAAAATGTTCAGTTGCAAATAAATAGTTTATTGTATAGGTAATTCTAGCATTTATCTTGCGTTTCAGTACATGGTTTTGAGGTACAAAAGTCCGACCCTCAAGTACTTCACACTCATCACGTCGTGTCTGAAGGAGCTTTTATTCCTCGGCATCTGCCTCTACGCCCCCACTCTGGCTCTGGCAGCAGTCACGCCCATCTCCTCCAACACGTACATCCTCGTCATGGGCGTCGTCGTGACGCTCTACTCGTCCGTGGTTCGTGCAGTTACTATTAAATGAGTTTATTTCTACCGTTGCACTCTGTGGTTTAAGGGACGTTATTGGAACACAGCAGATTAACAGATATCGTCGAGTGAGTGGGAAATGAGCATTGAGGATGTAACAAATTTTCTTTATTGATTAATTGCGTTTACTTGCCCTGAGGAGTGGTTGTGATACAGTGGCTAAAAATGTTCAACATCATACAAGGGATATTCAACAGATTTGCTAGGTAAATGATTGCTTTGTCAACGTATTGTTTTTTTAAAAGAGACATGAATCGGCCGGTAATAAGTACATTTCTATACACATTATTGTCTTTTTTTTATAGAATTCGCATTCAAGTACGAATATAGGGCTAGATTGTGATTGAATTTTTGTTCATAAGAACCTTCTTCACGTCCTAAGGATTAGAAACTTGTGAGATACTTGAATTTGAATTCCTGTTAAAGCAGCTATCTACTGCGTGATCGTTAATATACTTCAGTCAACAACGAATTTTCTACTCGAGTAATAGAGTGATACTTGCAAAACTGAGAATGTCAATTCCAAATCTGCGATTAAAATTGTTCAATCACGCAATGTGCCTGAGATATAAACATAATCTTTAGTTAAACATTTTGCAGCGTTGCTTCAGTTACCTCACTGAGAGGATGAGTTGTGTGAGTTTGGCTCCTGTGTTCACGTCATCAGATTTAACCATTATAATGATAGTGTTATGGTTGTATTATAATGGTACTACACACAGTGATCGATCCATTTTTTCAGATTTATCCCTCAATTAACTCGTAAGTGAAAGTCTCCAACAGAACGTACGCAAACCGAATCGAAAACATGAATCGGTGAGGATGTTTACAATCCGAAACAACTGTGTTTCTGTCAGAGGAAGGTATTCTCCGAGCAATCGTCGGACAAAATTCATCCAAAAGAAAGAAAACTGCATGCAATTATGATTTTAGTTCCCAAGTTGATGTCCAAGATAAGCTCTGGACCCCTTACGATTCTCAAACTGTGTGTGTTATGCGGGATTCAAAATGTAGTTAAATGAGAAATGGAAGGGTATGTCTTCAGATGTTCCAGTGGTGTGGCGTGAGCCTACAAATCATGTCTCTGATTGCCAATTTCGAACGAAAAACATCAAAGAATTCTCAAATAAGAACAAGGAAAAAATTATAAATGCACACTGCGAGTCAGCTATAAAACTAGTCTTCTATAATACGGAGATACCAGTCCCAGTTCCTCCATTTTGTGCAGTGACAGAAAATGATTTTTCGCCTGAAGAGGTGGATAAAAATAATGTTGAAAATAGGTGGATGTGTGTGAGGAAAAGAAGATCTGTTTGATAAATTAAGAGAATGATGGATTAGTGGATAGATTTGTCTTTGTCAAAAGAAAATGTATAACAGTTGACCTCCACATTATAGTGATGAAATCTTGTGTAGGATGATGTCATAATATCAAGTTTCCGTAAGGGCCAAGAGGCCTTAGCTGACTTCTAAAAAAGAAAAGGGTGCTTGTTTCTTTGCTGATGTTAATAGTCTCATGAATCAGCTAGGAAATGAGCATTTACTAGATGAATAAAAAATATTTTTTGATCTAACCACTCATAGTTTCAAAGCTGTATTACTACACAAAGGTTAGAAATAGCTTTAAAAATCCTTATGAGACTTATAATAGGGATAACAAAGATATCTAACTCAATAAAGTTGATTCAGAAGGGTATTCATTACACGCATGTTATTAAAATATCTGTGCTAATCTCAAAGTAATTTCTTGCTTCTTGGACTACAGCTAGGATAAACAGGGAATATGTGTTTTTTTATTTTTATGGAACAGCCGATGACATGAATTATTGTGTTGTCAAATAGCGGTCCGAAAGAGAACAACACACAAATGGTAGATGCAGTGCGCATCTCATATCTATAATACATCAACTGGACCATCTTTCACCATTTCATGCTCACTCGGCCGCACTGAAATTTTCTTGAAGAAGTTGCCCGTGATTCTGATGGATTTTAGTATCTCAAATAAAACTGATGCTGAACCCAGAGCAGACATTTTTATAGGAACGGAGATCAGAAAATTGATTTGTGACAAGGAGTTCAGCAATAAACTGACTTCACTCGACTTGGCAGCTTAGGACTCATGAGTGAACGTAGTACAAAACTTCCTTGGTGATTTTAGGTCTGACAACTAAGAGTAACCAGTGGACAACATGTCGAAGGCCTCTCGAACTATGGGGTGTCGGAAGTAGATTAAGTTGCATTTCTTGCGTTCTCACCTAAATTTTTCCCATCCAACACGTGTGATATCAGTGACGAACATGGTGAAAGGTTCCACCAAGTTATCGCAAGGATGGAAAGCTGCTATCAAGAGCGCTTTAGCGAAAACATGCTGGATGACTAGTGACTACTACCGGTTTCTACAGCGAGAGGACTCTATATCCACTCACAAGAGCAAGAGCAACCTCAGTCATTTTTGAAGACATTACTCAATGAGCACTACCTACCATATGCAAAAAAATCTGGCTTGGTTCGGCAAAAAGGCGAACACAATTCCAAATAGAGTGCTCCGATGTTAAACCTGCATCCAGAAACGACTCGACAGTTTTTATGTGCGTAACGAATAAATTACACACACATTGTTACATGCACAACTCAAGAACCTTACGTCCTAAAACAAATCTGAGCGCTGATTAGGAATCAGCGCATCAAAATTAGTTAGTTTCACCACGATTTCTTCCAATAGTTGGGATAAAACTAAAATTTGTTAGCTAGTGTTATTTGTTGGGGAAGCAAAGTCTACAAATTGTCTGGCTGATACAGTTGGACTTATCGCATTCTATAATTTCTTGCAGGGTGGTTTGAAGGCAGTGGTGTGGACGGACTTTTTTCAGACAGTCATCATGCTCATCGGCGTGCTCATAACCACAATAAGCTCCTTGTCAATCGCCGGTGGACTCACGAATGCCTGGCATGTTGCGGGCGAGAACGAAAGATTAGAAGCTTTTGAGTGAGTAAATTTTTGTGAAAAATTTCACTGGAGCGTAGTAGAATAGCGATTTAGAGGTGAAATGCTGCAAAAATGCTTGTATGTAGTTACAAATAAACACTCAATAAAATATACCAATTCCAACTAATGTTACAGCATGAGGTTCGGTCTGTACGAGCGTCACACCGCTACGAACACCTTTATCATGGGGGTTGTGACTTTCGGTTACCGCTTCTCTTTTACGCAGTCAACCCTTCAAAGAATAACAACCCAGTCCAGCTTGAGGAATGCACAGGCGTAAGTAACCCAGATATCTGTTTTGAAAGCAATCATTTGAGCCCATTTCTATTTATTACCGACAGATTCCATTCGTAAGATATTTCCTAGACTTGCAATACTTTTGGCGGCTTAAAAGTAAGAATTTAATTTTCAATACGGCACTTATTTCTAGTCAATTCACATGGGAAAGTAACAGCTGGGTATCCAAAGCATTGTTTAGTATTTCAACTGCATGTAGGGACTTTCTTTCCTGCCAGAGTGATGCATGTGAACACAGTTGGTGTATGGGTAATGCTCACGACACTGTTTGTGGGCGGGATTGGCGTGTACGCCGTGTATCATGGATGCGACCCCATCACGCTGGGCCTCATCGACAAGAAGGACCAAATTGTGCCGTTCTACGTGATGCACCATCTGGGCTTCCTGAAAGGCGTGCCCGGGGTGTTCGTCGCGTGCCTCTTCAGCGGAACTATGAGGTGAATTATCCATGGAATTAGCGGTTGCAAATAATGGATTCAAAATCATACGTTAGTTTATTAATATGGGATTCCTTTGCTATTTTTTTCAGTTCGAACAGTTTCACAAAGGAATTCAGTAATAGGATTCTTGGCAGAATGAGCAGCTTAATAATTAATTACATGTCAACTACTCCGTGCACCTAGATTCATTTGATTAGTTGAGTGAAGCATGTTCATTTTAGAGTCTGATGAGAATTTTTCCAGTAGAATATTTAGTTTTAACCTTCGTCAAATGTGTACAGCTGCCTTGTTTACTTTTATGAGAAGTTTCCTTCCTACTCAGTCTTTCCGCAAGTCATCTACCATCACCTTTTAAATAACTTTCTATACCCATTTTTACACTAATGTGCTCTCAATTCATTTCCTACATATATCTTAAAGGTTGACAGAGGTTATAATTGGTACCGTATATTATGTATGATAAATAAATATAATGTACCGCAAAACATCAGTAGTCCGAGCTCGAATATCTGTGAAAACCAACTTGAATTATGCTATAGTTGGAGGTTAAATGATATACAGGTTAAAGGTTGAGGTCGTAAATCAATCTCACACCTAAAAAATATTTTAATAAATATTTTTTGCAATCGTAACACAACAATATCAGATTAGATTATTAGTTAGTTTAAACCTCCCTATCCGCCACAAAGGCGATCCAAAGAGAGGAAGGAGGAAGGCACCATTTAGTATGGAGTTTAAGGGAATGTGGAATCTATGCAGAAAGGGCATAGAAACAGGAAGTTGAGAAAGATTATGAAACAAGATCAAAATTGAAGAAGAAAGTAGTATGTGATGAAAAACAGGACAGCAGTGAACCGAAGAAAAGATGGTCCTTAACATAACAAAAACAATTTATTTCGACAAAAAGAAGGCCTCTAACTCTTAGCTCGAGCCCTCACATTTTCCCTACAATATCAATGATTCAAAATTTCCTATACATTTTCTACCAAACCTGGGCGCTTTTAGGCCATACCAGAACACAAACGGCGAGGAGTTTCCACCGAATGTCGACTTAACGTTAGGTACACGTACGCAGGGTAGGTGATAGGGCTTGCACTTTGGGTTGCAAATTGCGAAAGGGTTTGTGTTCATGGGTGAACCACAAGAGACCTGGATGGTGCACAAGAACAATACAAGATCACGGATGCCAATGAACATGAACCTTTTTTTCTCTAATGTTTCTTTTATAAACCTATGTTTCAAACTACAGCTAAGATTTCTAGTGTCCTGCAAGAGTATTGAAATGCCAAATAAAAATTCATTTGTTCTTGTATTTGGGTGCAATTTATGGATAATTTTGGGCCATCTTTGTCATTCAAAATAGTTCATTCTGCTTTATTAGAAACATATGCTCCGTTCACCTCTACTGAAAATTTTTACTATTTATGCATTGAGTCCTGCACACTTTCCTACAGCTCAATCTCGTCAGTTTTGAATTCACTCCCAACAATGCTGTGGGTGGACTTCTTGTCCGACCTGGAGTACTTCAAGAGAGCGTCTGAACGATCCAGAACTATTTTCAACAAACTGCTCAGTGAGTGAATGAAACAATTAAAGGTGTGAATGAATTGGGTTATCACAGAGCAGGGATAACACAGAACAACGACGCGCGAGTTAGCGGGGAAAAACGAAGCCAGTCTAAGAAAGAATAGAAAGCAAGGTATATCTAAGTACGGATAAAAATTAGGCCTGTATAGGGCGTTTTTTGTGTAAACAATTTTTAACCATGGGTAGAAAACTCAAAATAAATCAATTTTCACGAATGATAAAATCCCAAAAAACGCCTTAGTTTTTGAGTTATAAGGATTTAAAGAAACTTTAAAACTTAAAGTAGGATACTACGTGCGCGCCAATGTTAGCGCTAGTCTTGATAGTTCGGACCCCACTAAAGCAGGTTTTTGTTTTTTTTACAGTAGAACCTGCAAGCATTTTACAGTTGCGAAAAACATCTGAAATTTGAATGTTCGTTAGGAAATTAACACCAACCCATCAATGACAAACTTTAGTAGTTATTTCATTACATTAATACAATCTTCATTTTTACAATTTGTCAGAAACTTTACGTCAGAGGTATTGTAGGATATTAATAACAAACCATTAATTAATGCTCAACTTTTAACTAACACACTAGTCATATTACAGAAGGTGTTGAAAATGGCCTCCATTAACCTCGACGCACTTAGAACTTCTATCATCGAGTGAGCGCCATGATTACAAACATTATTAAATGCTTAATAGCTTGAAACTGCAGATATTTTCCTAAACCGCAAAATGCTTGCAGTTTTTATTGTAAAAATAACAAAAACCTGATTTAGTGGGGTTGGAATTATAAAGACTAGAACTAACATTGGCGCGGACGATGTATCCTACTTTAAGTTTTAAAGTTTCTTTAAATCCTTATAACTCAAAAACTAAGGCGTTTTTGTCATTTTGTCATTCGTGAAAATCGATTTATTTTGAGTTTTTCCAGTTAAGATTGAAATTGGTCCGTACAATAAAAACACCCTATGTAAGTAAGGGTGATAGGAAAAGCGTGTAAAAATATGAATCTAAATCCACCTCTCTGTCTCCAGTGTTATTGATTTTGAAGTGTCTGTCGTAGATAAGGTCACTGCAAAGGTGTACCAAGGCACACGGACAAGAAAGGACACAATCATCACCTTCTCGGTTTTGTCTCATGAATCCTGCGTATTGCAGAGGAATGCTAAATCCCCAAGATGCGTTGAACGACATTTCTCTGAATCACCTTTCATTGGGGCGGAAGGATGGGTGGGATTAAAGGATTATTCCAGATTTTTAGGACACTTCCCGGATTTTCAGGTCTTCTCTTAATTTTGTGTGCACAAATGCCAATGAAGGGCAAACTGCGAAAGTGATATCAAATATACCCAATCAGTGACCTCCCAAAAAAAGCTGGCTCCATTATCTTGGACATGTTATCGAATCGGCTTGTGCAAGGCTGAGATTGTTTTAGTTCGTGGTCACAAGATGCTCACGCTTCGATGATCTGTCGCACCCACAAACCCAGATTCTTCACGTTCATGACACCGTAACCTCATGTCTCACTCAAATGACTCAGAATTTCAATGAATGCTACATCTCCCTCGTGCAGAAAACGAATTCGTTGTTCTTATGATTAAAAGATAGTAAGTTTTATATAAAATAAAAACACTCCCTGCTCTCGTCGCACCCGCTGAAGCAGTGGTTCCCAACCTGTGGTATGGGTACTACTATAGTGGTATGCGAGGGCCGTCTAGATTGTACGCGAACACTTTCGGGGTCGTGAACGATTTTTAGTTGGTTATTTTTTAATTCACAGAAATTTTTCCTGCCAACACAATAAAATCTGGCAACGATTTGCAACTGTTGCCACACGCCATCCACCTGGTCCCAGAGGCGCACTGTCAAATTCAAACAGTACACTTACTTAATGCGCAAATTATTAGCACGTACATTAAGTAAGAAAATGCAACTAATACTACATATTAGCGGCTAATATTTGATATTACTGATTTTTTTCTCGACATGGTAGGGCGAGCAGGGGTTCTCAGCCTTCATGACCATCAAGTCGAGGAGCCGGAACCGTCTTGCTGCACCCGGGCATAATTTCCGATGCGCTATGAGAAAAGTGAGCCCCGCATTGACCAGCTGGTGGAGAAGAATCAGATGCAACCCTTGCATTGAGTTGTTGTTTTCTTAGCTGATTGACGTGTTCTACAATTATGGAAATAAAGTGATGTCTGATCGAATTTAGTTTCTCTGGAACCAGGTGGTACGCGGTGACTGTACGGAAGCTCTAAGTAGTTCTCGATCACAAAAAGGTTGCGAACCACTGCGCCAGAGGATTGGTTTGCATTCAGTGCTGCTATATCTGTAACATGCTGACAGCAAGTGCGATAGTATTTCGTATCAAAGTCAAGGCTTGAAACAGCTCTTTTGGGGCGGGAATGTAATACTCTTCAGTATAACTGTCTATGGTCTACGACCAAAGAAAAAAAGGAAACAACGCTAAGAACTGGAGGAGGTGACTGGCCAGCATTGCAATCCATTAAACGTTCTAAAAGATCTTTATAAGTCTGAGTCCGCGAGAATATCATCACATACCTTCTAGAAAGATCGCCTCGCCAGGACGTTCACCGAACATCGATACAACGCGGAGGTAACGACATAAATTGCCAGGAACATTGACGTACGATTACATGTTATATATTTCTTGATGTTCTGTATTCTAAATGGGTATTAAGGATAACTATATTTATAGAATTAATTATCCATGTATTTGAACTGTTTAGGAAGTAGCTCCTGTTTATATCCTTGAACCTCAATATCAGAAATACTAATTAGCATCACAGGGAGGTGGCGTCGATCGAGGCGGTTGCTCTTCGAGGGGTAGGCAGTAGGGCACAGGTACCGATCCGAGAAACAAGTGCGGCTGTGAACGTTAAACTGCCTCGGTCCATTTAGGACTGATGGTATATACCTCTGGTGTACCTCTTGCTATTAAAGATAAATACTGAAGATAAACTATTAAAGATGAAATTACTACGCCGAGTTAAATTTCAACATATTAGCGCCTTCAGCAATATAAATAACCAACGTTAGCACACCTTCGCCATACAAAAGTGACCATATCGTGCCGCCGAGCGTAACCTCAACCGTTACCTGTCAGCCATGACGCTGAAACCGTGGACCTGTTGTGAGAGATCGGTCTGTCAACATCTGCCCGCTAAGATGAGTGTTACCTCGAAAACCTATCTTTGCACCTCATTCAAACTTTCAAGTGCGTAGGATGCGTATTCTGTCATGAAATTTATAACATTCACATAATTTTCATTTTCATTTAAAGATGCCTTTTATTTACCCTTTTGTAGTGAGGTGAGTAAGGAGAGAATAGGAGACGATCGTTCGTAAGAAATGAATGTTAAAGCTTTGAAATAAATTACCGCTGAACACGTTACCGGATAATCTGAAAACATATTATTTGAATATAATATTAATTATATTAAAAATATTCCCTCTAAGGGTGGTGGCAGTTCCAATTATACTTTATCATGATTAATAAAAGGTAGAAAAATAATAAATGTGACGAATAGTAATGTCACGACGATTAAACGATACGGCGGAAAAATCATGCACCAGCGAATAATCTAACACGCGAATTATTACAATGGAGGCGGAAGTGAACGTCCATTAAAATGATGTGACATCGGCGGGATAAGAACGAACAAATGCAATACGATGAATGGCAATTCGGTGGGATAACGCAGCAACGTCCATTACAATGCTGACAGCGGTGTGGGATTTCTGCACATTTCAATAAACGAAGAAACGTCCATTACAATTGTGAATCAGCGGTCGGGATCTGTTTTGCTTTAATGTAAATGTTATGGTCGACTCTCAAACCGAATCCAAACCTCCGATAAAACAAATTAAAGGGTGCATTCAAATTGAAAATTTAATGTTCGAACGATCAAAACTAATTTCTCTAACTTGCTCATCTCGTCCCCTCTATCAAACGAATACTCATTTGCAGGATGTCATCAATCAAATCGATAAATTGATGTTACATTAATGTTCTGTATACCATATCCATGCTAACGATGAATTTGTAGTACGTATGTTTAATGTATCTCTCTCTGTCAACTCAATTTTAATAACGGTATATATGTAGATATATACCAACATCTACTTTACTTTCAAAGTTAAAACTATGGTATAACAACATAGCTATGTTGTAGGCGTATGTTGGGCCCAAACATTCTCGGCGCCTGAAAGCTCAGATACGCTGGCCAGACGTCGGTGCCGGTACGCGGACCTAAACAAAGCCCCTTTGTGCTTTCGTGCGGGCGACCGCAAGACACTCTCGTAACAGTCTCACGCACGACGTCATGGAAATTCTATACCACGCACGATAGAAACGAAATTTCGTAAACCACAAATTAATCAAATTTCAACATTTAATACTTAACGTCTTCAACTAAAAATTATTTGACAACATGTGAGAATATAAAATTTAATTATTTCATTATTGCCATGTATAACTTTTGCGATGTAATTAGTAAACTTCAACGATCTTGTACGACATTTGTCAAACAAATTATTACGGATGTCAGAAATTTGCAATTACAATTTATGATTGTATTCAAAGATTTAAAGAGGAATGATCAACATCAATCTATAATTGATTTAGTCTATTTTCAAATCTAAAATACAAATTCTTAATAATTTTATTTGATGTTTTAACACAATAAATTTCAACTCCAATTACCGACAGCTCTACTCCAACGAGAATCAACATAATTTAGAGACATTAGTCTACCTACTAGAATTATTGTTATGCTAAGGCTTTCAAAATTTGATTTGGGTTTCTCGAACCAATTTCATATCTTAGCGTATTATTTCATCGTAACATTAGTGAAGCGCAAAAGTTATAATCCATGAAAATCTCCTAATGGATTTATCATTGCTCTACTAATTAGTGACCTGCGAGAGACATCATGTGAATGTGTTCATCATTGATATCAATTGATAATACGTAAATAGCTGGGAGGCACGACAACCCATCTGAATAGAAAATTGAATTTATAACTCAAAATTTCAAAACTTTATTAGGGTTATGATTTATTTCAAACGAGTGAATTCAATTTTGAAGATCCTATGCTAATTCGTACATGCATACGTATTCTACAAATGCTGGATGTAAATTTTTGACTTCATTACGTCGAGTTAGATCAAATTTAAATACTATGTAAAATTTATGATTTATGATCTTATGTGAGGAATGTTCATTTCATGTCCGTGTATTTCGATAATTTCATAAATATGTTTGTACTTGCTAGGATGTATTAGTATTAGAACTTTGCGATTTGTACTTAATCATTTGGACCTTATGTTCATTTCATAATTTACTAATGGATAACGTAAAATTCAAAACGCGTAGGATGTTTAAGTTCTTTTGTAAATACTTAGAAGTTTTGAAAGAGAGAGCTATGACTAGATATGGTTTGAGGGAATGCTCGGGAAAAATTGAAGAATGAAATAAGATCAAGTATTTAATTGGATTGACCTTCCAGGCATGGTGGACGACTCCTATTGAATCCGACCGTGGGCACACGATGCCTTCCCCACACCAAGATCACCACAGTGGGCGACTTCCCCGGCACACATCACCATCGGTGTGCTTCAGCGTCTCACCACCACGGATTCAACCTCGCACTCACACCCACACGCCCGCAACCTCTACTCTCTACCCTCTCCCCTCTTCCCCGGTTTCTGACGCGAGACCCTCGGCGACAGGCTTCCGAGCAAGTGCGCGATCATAGAAAACGACAAGGGAAAGAAAATTTTCTATCAGCTGGGTAAGTCGACAACCGCAGCAAATTTTCTACGGAGGTCCAGTGAACAGAAAACGACTGGCCTTTTAAAATTTAAAGGACAACAGGTCAACATGGAGGTTTCGGCTACTACTTCGGATTTCGACGGTTCTTGCGACGATGAGCGGCGACTGCTTCGGATGGTATCTACGACGATGAAAGGAAAACTATGGAGGCCCTGATGGAAAATCAACGTATTCAAATCACACAAAGATCTCAGCATAAATGACAGCGTTATCTCCAACACTCTCCATAAAAGAAGACGAACTCAACGAGATAGTAGTCCACTTCAAATGCTGCCGCCGGAGCTTTTCAGCTCGAAGAAAATGTAAACTTCTGCATGTGGAGGAGAAGATTAAAGCAGCTCTGGACTTCATACATCTTGGGTGATTTATGGAAGTCTACACTTCCGGGAGTCTTAACTCTCAGGATTACCGCGGTAATCCCTACGACGGAGGGGGAAGCCGGTATCATACTCAGGACAGCGTTTTGCCGAAAACCTACAGGGATGATACCTATACGTGACGACCCTGAATCAGAGTCCGACAAAAGAACAAACTCCGAGCGTTCGCTACCTCGCTCCTTCCACTACCCGCGCATTTTTCAACGCGTCGACTGCACGAGCTGGACACATTGAAGAGAAATCAGGTCAAGATGGAACTTGACTCAGTTCCATTGGGCCACGGAGAGTTGTTGTACTCTTCAATATAACTGTCTATGGTCTACGACCATAGAAAAAAAGGAAACAACGCTAAGAACTGGAGGAGGTGACTGGCCAGCATTGCAGTCCATTAAACGTTCTAAAAGATCTTTATAAGTCTGAGTCCGCGAGAATATCATCATATACCTTCTAGAAAGATCGCCTCGCCAGGACGTTCACCGAACATCGATATAACGCGGAGGTAACGACATAAATTGCCAGGAACATTGACGTACGATTACATGTTATATATTTCTTGATGTTCTGTATACTAAATGGGGATTTTAGTATAACCATATTTATAGAAATATTTATCCATGTATTTGAATTGTTTAGGAAGTAGCTCCTGTTTATATCCTAGAACGTCAATATCAGAAATACTAATTAGCATCTCAGAAAGGTGGCGTCGATCGAGGCGGTTGCTATTCGAGGGGTAGGCAGTAGGGCACGGGCACCGATACGAGAAACAAGTGCGGCTGTGAACGTTAAACTGCCTCGGTCCATTTAGGACTGAGGGTATATTCCTCTGGTATACCTCTTGCTATTAAAGATAAATACTGAAGATAAACTATTAAAGATAAAATTACTACGCCGAGTTAAATTTCAACATATTAGCGCCTTCAGCAATATAAAAAACCAACGTTAGCACACCTTCGCCATACAAAAGTGACCATATCGTGCCACCGAGCGTAACCTCAACCGTTACCTGTCAGCCATGACGCTGAAACCGCGGACCTGTTGTGAGAGATCGGCCTGTCAACATCTGCCCGCTAAGATGAGTGTTACCTCGAAAACCTATCTATGCTCCTCATTCAAACTTCTAAGTATGTAGGATGCGTATTCTGTCATGAAATTTATAACATTCATATAATTTCCCTTTTCATTTAAAGATGCCTTTTATTTACCCTTTTGTAGTGAGGTGAGTAAGGAGAGAATAGGAGACGATCGTTCGTAAGAAATGAATGTTAAAGCTTTGAAATAAATTACCGCTGAACACGTTACCGAAGAATTTGCAAGCATTTTATTTGAATATAATTTTAATTATATAAAAAATATTCCCTTTAAGGGTGGTGGCAGTTCCAATTATACTTTATCATGATTAATAAAAGGTAGAAAATATAATAAATGTGACGAATAGTAATGTCACGATGATTAAACGATACGGAAAGATCATGCACCAGCGAATAATCTAACACGCGAATTATTACAATGGGGGCGGAAGTGAACGTCCATTACAATGATGTGACATCGGCGGGATATGAACGAACAAATCCATTACAGGAAAGAAATTGGAGACCTTACAGATAGAATGCCCTCGAAATAAATTTATGCAAGCGAAGTAAAAGCCTTTTCATCTGCAAGATAAATACATCAATTTAAATTCTCGAATTGACAAAATTTTAATTTGCAGCGCTGTGTCTTGGCTCAGTGATGATTTGCCTAGCGTTTTTGGCATCGAAGATGGGCGGCCTCATCCAAGCGACCAACACAGTGGCCGCCGTGGTGGCGGGGCCCCTCGCTGGCGTCTTCGTGATGGGCATCGCAGTGCCCGTCGTCGGCAAGAAGGGTGCCATTGCAGGCTTCCTGGTCTCCATGGTGAGTGCATGCCGGCTAATAATTTCCTTCCCATAAAAAGTAAAAGTGTGTTTGATTAAAAGAACTAGATCATAATTATATAAATTATAATCTTTCCTTGTGTTATTGCAAACATAGAGCGGTAGTGCATTGTAAACTATATTGTCAGTTAAGTGATTATTGCTCCAATTTTCTGTATAATTTAAACTCTCGATGGGGACTTGCGGTGATTGTAACAAATCGCACGATATGAACATAGTAACACAAATATATCCTAATAGAGTTAAGTTCAAAGTGAATAGCGTAGAAATAAACTCAAATGAAAAAGAGTTAAACTCACGAAAGTCAATGGGCCTCTAACTTTCATAGCCTTCATAAGAAATTAAGTGGTGATTCTTGCGTTCACTGTGTAAAAGATTAACGTATCCCAACACTTAGCTAAATGCTAAACGAAAGCTGCCCGTGATTATGCATATGCTTATAATATATGAAGCATGAACATTAAGGAAAATTTTAATGTTTGATAAAAGGATACTTTAATTAAGCACGCCGTTCACCTGCATTTGAGTGCGGTAAAAATCTAGCCCTAAAAGAATGTAGTTTTCGAAACCATATTTCTATTCAGCAAAAACTGTAAAGGAATACTTGAAATCAACGAATTGTAGCTACAAAGTCTTATTTTGGAATCACAGGTAAATCGTTGAGTACCCAACAAAAAGAATGAAAGGTCAGGTTTAACAAAGCGCTTAGAAAATTAATTCTATTGTAAATCAACTGGCTCACGTAACTGCTACCATACACCTGGTGATCGGTTATTTGTTGAACAAACATCGACATAAGGTTGGAACCCTGGAAATGAACACATTTTACTCAATAACCGTGTGGTCGAAAATTCTTCGTTAAGAGCGACAGAAACTTAAAATTTGAAACGTATTAAAGACAAAATAACGGTAGGAAAAAGGAAATGGTTAATAGACGTCAGGAAAACAGTTTTATTAAGACTACATGAAGCAGATTTTTAAATTACGATTGGTTCTGTATTTGCAAAGTATATTTAACGTGAAGAATATTTGTTGCGATGCAGGCGTACAAACGCCGGGGCAATGATTGCCGGAGGCGATCGATGACACCAAGAGTTTCTTTAATCGTTGCAAATGCTTCAAAAATTATTCTACCGACGAGGTCTTTCTCGGAATGAATCAGTGGTTCGTACACCAAACATTTCCAATGCCCTTCAACGTAGAAGTGTCGGGCGTAACATCAAAAGACCTTGGTGGCAATGTGAAAACTTCAGATCCTTGTAACTCTTTATCGAAACCTTTTTGACCACACGACTGTTGAGTAAAAAGTGTTTATTTCAACGGGTAACCTTATGCTGAAGTTTGTTCAAAAAAGTGCTGGTCATTCTGTCAAACCCAAATTGCGTCTCTTGGAATAAATTTTTTGCTAAGTTAATTTGCTGGGTTTTCAATAGAAGTAAAGTAGATAATTTTAACAGCCGGAGTCGTGTTAGAGTAAGTTCATTTTTTTGTTTCCAAGGGCTTTATGATGTGGATGGCAGTCGGAGCGCAATTTTACGGAGAAAAAACGCCCATGTTGCCGCTACACGCCCAACTCTGCGAACAAAATGACGCGAACATCACTCAAGTGTTGAACGCTACTGTCGAAGCCTTCACTACGACACCGCTAATATCGGAAACGTAAGAAGGAGTCCTTATTACTGGAAATTTTTCGGTGTTAAGTGTTCTTGTTCAGTGTACATACTCCAAATGCCGTAAAAAGTTCCTCATTCATAAAGTTGTATAGTCAATCCTTGTAATTTGTCAACCACAAAGCTTCACCAGCAATCCCCTTTATTCGTGATAATTATTTGCTTGATACACAGATTAAATTACGAATGATGAAGTAAGTCACAGGGGAGTATCTTATTAAGATGTCTCGTTTTCTTCGGTGGGTACATGTCAGAAAATAGCTAACTAATCTTGCGGAAATCTATAATCGATGTAGTAAAAGCACACGCCTAAATGATTGACTTTGTGAAGTATACAAATGATCTCTCATAAAATTTTACGTATCGGAAGTCAGTAAAAATTATATTAATGACATTTTCTTCAGTGTAAATTCAGAGCAAAACATAAGGAAGTTCTGACTGAAATTTTTAGAAATAATCCAAACTGTTATAAAAACAGATAAAGAACTTTCGAATAGCCAGATGTACGAGTGTAATGTCAATGCACTAGTTTGTCTGAGAAAATTTGTGTTTATTTCCAAGTAGGACTTATAAGTTACTATCAATCCAAGAGTGTATTGTGAGAAGTATGTAGAACTATCCTATTTGTAACAGCCCTTCGTTTTTCGGCTAATCATTCTAGCGGAAAAAACGCAATTAATTATGGGGGGCATAAATTTTCTCTTACAATTAAGTCAATGCGACACAGTTTCCAGAAGAGCTGATTAATGAAAAAAATAACGTTGCTATGAATGGCTTATAAAAAACATAACCGGTAATATTTTGAGTAAGATGACGCGAAACTATAACTGCCGAACTTCCAGCGCATCAAGTTGGCTGAAAATGGAAAGCACTTATCATTTGATTGAACGATAATAACGGGTCTTTCGTGCGAAAGTGAGAGATAAGTCTACAAATGAAAACCTAATAATTTTTAGTGAGGCTGATCAAACTATTAATATCTGAATTAGTACAGTGAATGGTGTCCATTCGGTGACGTGGTGAGTAGATCTTTTCGTTACGTAAGTTGCTACGGCCAGGATCTCTACGAAGTCTAGTATGGTGCTGCGTAACAAATGTCTGTAGCAGGTTATGAAGCCGTTTTCGATCAAGGAAGCATTTGTATTAAAGAAACTTTCAAAACTAGGCATTAACATTAAATTGAATCAATGGATATTCTCCAGAGCGAGATAAAATTACCATGCCCTAGTAAACTGGTTTACTGTGGGCCAACGACATCTTGTTCATGAGATACAGCAAGTCTCACGTCATTAAGCGCGATATAAATTATTGAATTTTCCGGATGGAGCGTGGGCTAGATGGAAACAAGAACGAGGCAGACTGTTTGAGAGTTTTAAAGGGGGTAGGAAGATTATAGGTTAAAAGGATCTGGGATTGATAAGAGGTTCTAACTAATTTTAATCGCCGTATTTTTAAAGCAATTAGCCATATGTAACTTTCTACCAACTCATCAACATTCTTAATTCGATACTGAATAACTTCTTCTGCTTTGACGAGGCGTATCATGCAATGTCAACTTTAACTTTCTTTTCATGTTAAACAGTAAACTCACTCAACTGATTTTGTAAACTTTAGAACTTATGGTAGTTTGAAGAAGCAGTACAGAGAAATTCTTCCCATGGTCATGGTCATCTTCCGTGAGGGATGCCATAGAACTTGTCATTAATGAGTCCTGTTGAGTTGTGTTACAACATGTTACATGTTGTAACATGTCCTGTTGAGATGTTACAACATGAGTGTGGGTCTCCATCCTCAATGGTCAAATTTATATCTTTTAAATTTGGCAAGCAAATCAAGCTTTTTTCTTCATAATTTCGGCGAATTTTTACGCAGGGTCAGGAACATTGATCTTTCGTTCAAACTCTTAAACTGTTAAATGCTTCAAAAGTTTCTTAGATTCTCCCAGGAATAAGAGCTAAGATTATTAAAAATATATAAGATAATTTTGCAACGTAAAATTAATTAGCTTACATCTCTGAGCCCATTTTATATTTTATGCAATTTCAAAACAATTGAAATTTAAGCCATTCAAATGACCTCAGAAACCGGATACTCAAATTGTACTGGCGGACAAATAAAGAATGCTTAGATCGGAAAACAAGAGACTGGATTCCTGCTTTTACGGAACGTGTGCTGGACATACCCATCAAGTAATGAATTTTGTTTTTCGTTAAACTGAAATAAACAAGTTGTTTCCAACAAATTTTCGTAGCACGAAAAGCCTTTGAAGTCATCTATGCTGAATGAATAGGATACATTTATATTTGTTAGACATATCCCAAGCCGACGCACAAATGAGCCCAAAAGATATCTTACTAAAAATGTTTTTGGTCATAGACTGTATGACGCAAATTAGTATGCTAATCATGGCAAATCTGAAGAAAATTGGCGGCATTTTTCTAAAGCTTTCACTTTTCTTAGGTTTAACCCTTTGCTTCCCAACACTCAAATAGTTAAAGGGAAAAGTTTTCTAGGGTAATTGCAGTCCTTACCCTGAAATATGAGCAAAATTTCCCTAGCATGTTTTTTTTGTATAAGCAGGTGCTTACTTCTTTTTTGAATTGAAAAAAATTATGCTTTAAAAATGTATGCTTCGATGACAAAAAAATGGTCGAAAATTCTGAGAAAAAACATCAATTAAGTTTTTGCTTAATTTTTTCTTTAAATACATGTATGTACGTATGAAAAACTTGCTCAAGTTAAATAAAAAGGGATTAAATGTATTGCATAGACCATGAAGCTCACACTGAGTGGATATCGATAGCAAATTGCACGTTTCAAATTTCTGGAATGTCAATAAACATAGTTGCAGGAATACCATGAATTGCCCTAATTTTGACATTTAATTCAAATTATTTCCCTACTAGTTGAATCACCCTGAAATTTTGTCCATTACCTAAACTGGAAGCACGAGCCATCTGGGAACTGGAGTTCCTGTCGGGAGGCAAAGGGTTAATGCTTATTGCGCAGTTGGACTGAAAACATTGGTAAATTTCTTACGAAAACGGAAAATGTTTCGAGGATTTCGGAGAGAATATTTTTAGATTCAATGAGTCCGAAATAATTTAAAATTGAATAAACAATTTTCCCATTTGATTTGTGAATGTGACACTAAATATTCACAATCGCCTCAACATGAAGTCACGGTTGACATACCCAGGTGTGTCAAGATTTTTCCCGAATCGAAGTTCGACACGCCCAGATATGTCAAAATTTTCTCATGTCATCACATAGTATTCATAGTTCTAGCCCAATTTTAAGCCCAGCGCCATGATTGGTACCCAGTTCAGCTGTGAAATTTTTGAAAAAAAAGAAGAATAACTTGAATACCTCGTCATACGAACACAATCATATTTAAATAACTGGTGTTTGGTTGGATATAATTGTTAATTAACCGTTGAACGGTATGTGATTCAATGGACGATTTTCAATCGTCGTTTAAACTTAGCGAATGAATCTTCGAATGAAGTATAGGAATAGACTTGATAGACAATCTTTTAACCTCATTTTCACGCCCAAACAGGTCTGCACGGCTGCAAGTCGTATTCTACCCTTTATCTGAAGTTTCTGATTTCGTTTACTAGCCCGCATCCTCTGCGAGGCCTGTACAACATCTCCTACACGCTCTACAGCCTCATAGGGCTTCTGCTGTGTCTCTGCGTCGGGCTTGCGGTCACCTACGCCACAGGTACAGTAATTTCACACGTCATAGAGTTAACGCATAATTCCCTGTGTGCTTTGGTTGGATGTGAAAGCCGCTGATGAATTGCCAAAAAATTTATTTTGCTTAGAAACATGATTGCTTAACAATCCGTTTGATCACCGTTTCGGCGAAAATTTCGGTAACTGATGCCAAAATAAGGGAAAATGTATTTTTTATATTAGTTTATATGCACAACACGTTGAGGGTGCTTAGCGACACAACTGAATTAGCAGTTCATTGCTTAGTTTTAGCAACCGAACCGAATCGTCGCTTCTAAATTTTTCCAAAGCAAGTTCTTTACATGTTTACTTTACTTATCGATCATGATCGTGTGCAAAAAAACGTTTGTTATAATTATTTCTATCATTGAATCGCAAAGTGCCTGATGTGCATATGTTCATGTATTAGTGTAATTTTATTTCGAGCATAAAAAGCGCGGTGAACTCGTTTAGTTCGGAAATAAGCATTATAATTTGTCCATGGTTTATTGTACAAATGACGACGCTATGTTTCTTGTGTCGGTTTTTCCAAAGAAGATAATAATGGAAAACATTTTTGATACGATTGAATTTAAAAGCTAGAGAATAAGTAGCATGGTAGCCAATATCAACGCAATTTTTCTTCGCATTAGTAACGAACAAAGAATATTTGGTCGGAATTCATGGTTCAAGTTGAAGAACATCATTTACACAAACTAAGTTCTATTAGATGTATCTTATATTTTCTTCACTCTTTAACTGAAACTAAGTATAGCTCGCCCCTACAAGTGTTCATAATTCTGTACCAATAATGGTTGAAATATTGAATTATCATAAACCATGTGTTTCTACGTTCAGGACCTCAGAATTTGGAGGACGTCAAACCAGAACACGTCATTCTTTGTCTGCGCCACTTGGTTGGACCGAAGTCATCGCCAAATCCTGCGGGAAAATCTCTACTTTCCAACACTTCTACCCCAGAGAATGTCGAGTTAGAGGGAAACAACCAAGCGTCTGTAGATCCAAAATGTCCAGCCGAATCAACCGCATGTTGAATGTGGAGAAGTGGAAAAAATCCGCATATTTGCACTGTGTTTGAGAAGTTACACTAATTGCTGGGTAATGATTTTCTAGGGCAAGTTTTTAGTGCTTATGATTTCTATTGTTAAGACGATGAACTAAAGGTACAGCAAAACACTTACTTGACTCCTGTTAAGTCATGGATTACTTAAAACAAGTAATTCCGAAACACTATTAGGAAAAAAGTTCCCTCTATGTCTACTTAAAATTAACCTTGGCTGCCATAATTACTGCAATATTAATTACTCATGAATTTCACGACCCTATTTTTGACACTACGTACGCCACTTTACTTGAGTGATTTTTCTCTAAAATGAAAAGTCTTCAATATGCTATGCCTAAAAAGTAGGTTTGAAATCCATATAAAATTAAAATTGGCAATTATTTTTTCGCAATTTAATCATTGGGATTTGAGGAAAATGTTTAATCAATTAAATTAAGTATGCAGCGATGATCATTAATTCACCAAAAATAAAATCAATTACGCAAACAATGAGCTCAGAAAAACCAATTTGATCTGAATCATAATTATCATATTTTAGCCCATTTTTACATGAGATGCCAAATATTCAACACTGAAGATGAGTTCACTAACGGAAATATTTGTCATTCGTGTCAGTCGAATTCGATCATTTATTTCATCTTGTTCTTATCAAAGACCGCTTTCAAGGAGATCTATGGCCAAGCATACATTAACTGTGAAGACAACTTTTGCCAATTAAACTAATAATGCAAAATTAGACTGCAACAAAGAAGCAGCCCGGTAGTAAACATCTCAATAAATACTACTGAATTAGTTCTGGCTCAATGCGCCGGCTCTTTCACAAATGAACTTTGGGATATTTTTATCGGATCTCTAATTTTATCGCTACATTTTTTTGCATAGTATTAAATAGCTCTAAAATAAACGTTAAAAATCTGAGTGTTATGGTCATTTCTTACGACTGACTCAAATTGTTTGGGAAAATTATTTAAAATTACCAGGTTAAAATATTAGAAGCCAAAAACATACTTTAACTAACGGCAAACCATCGCACACGATGCAGTAAATCTGCAAAAAGCGTCACGTCACCGTAAAAACGGAAGAAGATTATCTGAAGGAAATGAAAAATTGAAATATATTCAAAGAAACAGACCGAAGTAAAACCACCATTTTGTATTAGACACAGACTGAAACACCACCGTTATTGGCGTAACACAAACACTGAAACACCGCCGTTATTGGCATGAGACACAGACTGAAACATTACCATTATTGGAATGATTGTCAGACCGAAACACAACTGTAATTGGACACAGACTGAAACCTAATGACACAACTGAGGAATAGGTTCATCGTAGAATTGATTGTAATGTGAATCATCGTCAGTAACTGCACTGACTAATAAACTAAAAAGAATAATTTTGAAAAATACATTGAATCTCAAAATTATTCCTTTGAACTCTTTCTGCCACAAGCACAGCCATCGACAAGAATTCAGGTAACCACCAATTCCAGGTTGAAGAGGAAAAGTTGAACTAAATATCTCTCATGGAAAATGGGGCAACAGAACGAGGTCACTTCTTCTCCTGCCGTTTTCACCAGCAGATTTTCATTTACTGTGAAAGTCAAAAAACTACACGAAAGTAATTGCATTGGTATATTTATGATACATGACATCAGCGATGGTTTCAAATTTTACAGTAATTAAATGAATGGAGTGCACAAGAGTTTTCTGGAACTACTCAGGCTTACACAATTCGTGTGGCCAGACGATTTTTTCAATTACCTCTCCCGTAGAAGTGCTTTGTCCTGTCACGTAGTTTTATGCATCGATTAAGTGATAAATAAATGACAAGTCATCCGAGATATAAAAAAAAGGAACAGCGATTATTTGAAAAATGTAGAGAAATAGTTTTTTTTTGGATATGGTAAAGGAAGCTAAGGGAAACTGATGAATCATGTGACGCGCATATGATCATGTAAGAATCTTAGTAAATAAAGAAATAAATGAGGCTACATGACGACAGTTTCGGATTGGATGCTAAGAAGGAGAATATTTTCATGTTTAAGCGAGCGTCGGGTGACAAAATATCTCCTATAAAGCTACAGTCAATCGGAATATCAAATTTGAGTAAGAAAATTAGATCTAAAAAGAAACGTTCAGGAACTGAACATACTAGAATCAGACACGGAGCACTTTTTTGTACTTTTGGCTCATAAGAAAGTTTCTGGTCTTGTGTGGCGGGCACTCGCAGATTTGCTCTCTCACAGCCCATAGCCTCCATAGTCATAAACCAAATTGAAGTTTATTTTACGATCTCAAGCTACCGGGTAGGAACGTAAACACGTCTTATATTTGCGTAAAAATGTAGCGAAAATTAGACCTCTGCACCAATGCGTATTGCGGAGTAACAGAATATTATTCGAAAGAGGAGGAACATGTACTGTAGCAAAAACCCACTTTGATTAGGCGAGCTCCTGAGGTAGGATTTGAGGAAAATAAAAACGCCATTAACCCCATTAACGGTAGATACGCTTCCACAGGAAGAGCTAGGATAAACATCAAACATTTCACAAAATTAAGGGTAGTTTTGAGGGAAAACAAAGGAAAACGTGGCGGGCGAAGCATAACGCGTGTACAAATGAAAATTTCAGTTTCGGACCAAGCCAATAGAAGTGAACCCAGCATCCCACCGAATTTATTTCAATTTGAAGTGACTACAAAATAAAAAAACAGATATGGTTTTTACGTATCGACACGTCATTGTTCCGTGTAGAAATCACAATCATTTACAATTTAAATTGATTAAAAAGTCTACGCTTTGGCAAGGGCCCGAGTGGATGGTATACAGTGAAGTTAGCTTCATTTACATATGTAGTGAAAGTAGATACGCAATGATCTCAAAAAAATCGACAGTAAATTTTCAACCCTTACGAGTTACAACGAAATCTATGAGTTGTATCTTCCTTTCGGAGTGAGAACTGTTGTCCGAGTTAATTAAATTGAATAAACATTAAAAACATTTAGGAAAAATGTGTACATTCTCGCGTGATGAATGAAATCATTGTGTACTGTATTATCAGAAATGTGTTGGTTTAATGTGTCTTACGTGCGAGACATCAATGAGTAAAAATCCACGGTTCTTTAGTTCGACATCTCAGTTACTTAAGCTCTTGATTGTTGAGGATAGAAATTGGCCCTTCAATGGAATCGTATTCAAATGTTATTCAATTTAATGTTTAAATTTCAACTAAATCATTAATTTATAAGCGGAAATTAAGTTCTAGGGGCGCATTAAGATTAGAGATTGTGTATTAGGATGTGTGTTGATGTGAGTATACATTTGAAAATCACAAACAGCCTATTATGCCCGAATATTTGATCTAGTAAAGGCCCTGTCCATGAAGAGTCTACCAGGGCTCTTTATGGACAAGTCAATTAATTCGGTAAAGATGTGTAATGTAATTTGAAAACAAAATTTGGTGAGGAGCTATAAACATTTTCGAAGTATTTATTTTTGCAGCGTATTGTAGTTGTGACTGCCTCAGACTTAGCACGAGTGGGGAAGGTTCAAAAAGTCCACGGATGATGCAAAACT
>JACJUY010003984.1:56891-72789 GCA_014220935.1 Platorchestia sp. MABIK | reverse complement strand
ACTGTGTAAGACTGTGTAAGACTGTGTAAGACTGTGTAAGACTGTGTAAGACTGTGTAAGACTGTGTAAGACTGTGTAAGACTGTGTAAGACTGTGTAAGACTGTGTAAGACTGTGTAATACTGTGTGAGACTGTGATGTATTTGCTGCAGCATATACAACGGATCGATTTCGCAAGCCGCAGTATTAGCAGTAAATTCTGACACAAAAAAATAATTAAAGCCATCCTATAGCTGCTTGGAATTTGCTTTGTTGTGTTGTTCCCAATAATGATCACAATGTAAGAAATCAAACGTTATAAAGGCATCTGGTGCTCGTGATAGCCGTGTGGTTTAAAGACCTGCCCTTCCGTGATGGCATCGAGGGCTAGAATCCCGGCTCTAGGTGGCGATTTTCCCTGTTGAGTATGGGGAAAAAATTCAATGCACAATACCTCACCTTACCAGGTGCCTGAAATGGGTACTGGTCTTGACTGGTGGAAGGCGTCATGGCGTCCTGGTGTTAGTTATAAGGAATTTGAAGAACCAATGTACAAGGTGATATGTATCAGGCTTGAATTGAAAATAAAGCATCCTTAGATGCCGATGTTTGTTTGTTTGAAACGAATAAATTTTGGTATAGAAATGGTTGGGAAAAATAGACACCGTCCCAAAACTCACGCCCAAAGTAAAAGATAACAACTTGCCTAGAATGTGAAAAATGTCATGAAGAAACTTTCACAGATATTTGATTCCTTAATTTACGTGCAGGAAAAGTTTAAAATAAAATCAATTTGTAAGTTTTAAAATCGTGAAGTCCATAATTAAATGCTCATATGTCATTTAAATGATAATTGTAGTTTTTGTGAGACTACTCAGCCTGATGCCACTGTGCTTAGACGTCACAAGTCTGTTTCTCAATTTGTGGGTGTGTTATTAAGCAAATATGTGTCCATTTACTTGTTATAAAAATTCAAATCCTCGAAAAATTAAGGGGAAAGTTTTGTGTTTGGTATGAATATTCGAATGCATTGCGCACTGGTTGATGAAATCTATGGTACCGCCGTTTTTATAAAATAAAAATTGAATTCTTAAGAAAAATTTCTCGGTATGAATTGAAGAATTAATCAATAGCTCTGTGTATTAATGAACTGTACGCCAACATGAATGCAAAATTTTAGAGCCCTCACACACATACACAATGAATATGTCTTTGTAAAAATGTTCATATTAGAAACATTTTTCAACTCCAAGCTATTTCTTTCGAGTGTAACAATAATTTCTTTGAGGCAAATTTATTCCTGTAAACGAACAAACAAATTCTGGCCGTGTTCAATGAACACTGAATTTTCAGTGCAGTCCTTTGTCGGCCCTAAAATTGTGTTTTGTAAGTTTGCATTTTTTATTATCGTAAATCGAGTGGCTGAGAAACGCCTGGAATTAGAATTCTGCCCAAGATGGGGATAGAAAAGAAACGTCTTTCAAGTCTTGAAAACAAGGCCCTTTATAATTGGCAGCTCGGATGATTGCTCTCCGATGGTCAATGTAGAGTCGATATTGTTACCGTGAATAATTTAGAAGACTTTATTTATTCCTGCCCGAGACATTGTGTATTTTTGCAGCGCTCACAGGGGGTCTTTGTGTACGAAGTGAGCGAACGCGTTGGGACGGAACAAATGGCTCACTGAGTTGTATTTCATGAGATCAATTATGTATTGAAACAGCACACCCGTGCAATCTGTGCTGTTCAATATAAATGAAGGAATATTTTATAATCACATCGTATCCAAGGGCTTGTTTCAATTATAGAAGAACTCGTACTACCCACTTTATTTTCTTCAAATCGTTCTTCATACAATGTTTTTAAAAGTGTTACTTAAGTGCCTAGGAATTAATCAACCCTCTTGAATTTAACATCTCACAATTCCCGAAAGCATGGCAAGGTGTATTCCGAAGTTCCTTAATTTTACGACTTAAATTTACGACGTGATTTTTACGATTTTATTGGAAATTCACAGAGATGATGTAAATAGGATAAGAAATTCTAGTTTGTAGATCCTCCACAGTTCACATTTTCTTAAAAAAGACATGGTATTTGCATAAGAGTTTTTACAGGGGGTTGTCAACACGAGTCCGCCACACGTCGAGCAAGGAGGACATAAGTATTTTTTAAACAAAACCAGCCACCCTGATAGATATCAATTCCTCTCCTTGGTCCGGTCTTGAAGCCAGTCAGCGAGGAGCAAATCCTTCATTTTTGTATTTTTTAACCATAGCACACAGCGCATCATAAACATATCGTTTCCATGAAATAGGACGCTTTTTCTTCGCATTCTACTTTTTTATAATGAGCTGAGAGACCTGATTGAACATCGTACTGTAGAATATTTGTGTTATCGTCGGGTAGAAAATCGTTGCCGGAAGCACAAGATCGGATGTAAAGTGTATGTCTTGCTCTGAAAAGTATGAGCAAAGAGAGAGGTAGTTTTTTTCATCCACACTCGAACGATAAACAAAAATCTAAGCTTTTCTCCGTAGCTGAGGGGATTCGAAGAAAAGTTGCAGTTTTTGCGCACTGACGAAACGAATTTTTGTAAAAACTTTGGTTTTTACTACATGATTTGAGCGATTTTCGTAGGAACATCAGTTCTTGCAACGAGTAACAAGGGTTTCCCATAAAAATCGTGTTTTTCGAGTCAAGAAGTCAGTGCTCTTTTTGAACGTTCCAGATACTATCCCGAGAAGCCAAAGCCTATCTCATACATTGCAACTCCCTGATCCTAGTTACGAGGTGAAAGTGTTTCACATTGATGTTGTGAAGTTAAACTATCGAAATCAATTTTTTACCACAAGCACTACCTGACTAAAACCATTCAAGAGAACTAGGACTACGAGCAGATAGAAATATACCGTAACTTTTGGTGTGCTTGACTAAGTTCAATGACTTCTAGGGTATCCCACGAAAGCGTTATTCAACATTTACAATTTAAATTTATATAGCACAATTAACTTGAACGTTTAATTGTACCCAAGTGAGTTTTACTACCTTGAGCCTACCGTAGGGAGTTACTATGAACCTGAGTTTTAATGAAGCTTAATTCATTTCACACACTAAGGTCAAAGTTTATATGGTAATGCCTTTACTTTAAATTCAAAACAAATACTTCAACAGTTTTACCACCTTTTCAAATGCAAAGGCAACAATGCCCTACAAAGCGAGAATAGAGCAGCAGCTGATCGTTAGAGCAGCTAAATAGACTAAGCGGTCTTGAAAAAAGAAATGATGTGCGGAGAAATGATGTACAGAGAAATGATGTGCCTTCTTTACCGAACATAACTTTTTGATGTTAGCACCAGCGCTGGCTTGGGAGAAGCACCACTTTATGGTAATGAGAAGCATTATCATACTGTGCCGGCATAACGCACGGTCATTTACATATGCTTCGAAATGCCAATGGAATTTCCAGCCTAAACGAGAAGCGATGTTAGGGTTGTTATTGGCGAGGGTGTAAAAGAACATAGGGAATTTTTGTTCACAGTTTGGGTACAGGGAAAGTGTATGGACACTATAGATTAATTGTTAAAAATTTTTCTCAGGGGAACTGAACAGTACTGTGGTTCAAAATTAGAAGATCTTGGGAAAATGTACAGCGATGCGGAACATTTGTGCATAAAGAAACAACAGCGTTACGTGTTTCTTCGCTAGATGTCTTTCGGAATACAATTAGCGAGTGTCAATGCAGTTTATACGAATTTTTATTTCTAGCACTTTCGAATGAAATATTGTTCATTCTGATGTCACAAAATGTTTGGGTATGTTCTCAACATCAAAATTACTTTTTATTCTTTTTTGCACTTTCAGATGAAATATGATTCGTTCTGATGTCACAAAATGTTGGGCTATGTTCTCATCAACAAAATTGCTTCCATTAAATATTTTGAAACAGGAAGATTCCTACCCAGTTAAAAATTGGCGAGATTTGCTCAAGAACATAATGTCCATGCAATATCTTGGAAGGCGGACGAGGTTGCCGTGTGGCTGCGCAAAACTGCGAAAAACTGCGCACAACTGCGCGAAACTAAGCATAACTGCGCAAAACAGCGCACAACTATGTAAAATTGCCCACAACTGCGCTAAACTAAGCATAACTGCGCAAAACAGCGAACAACTATGTAAAATTGCGCACAACTGCGCTAACTCTTATGATATTTGAGCAAAAGGTCCCTGTGCTGCCAAGAGGACATTTTTGCGCAGCCGCTGCCCAGCTCCAGCGCTGCATATCGAAATAAATGTCGGCCAATTGCGTTGATTGCGGTGGTAATTTTTAATACGGTGGTTTTACTGAAAATATTTCTGATATTTCAATAGTTTAAAATCGTTATCTAATGGCACAAAATTAACTCAACGTAAGTCGGCATATGTTTTGTTCTAACGAAGAGCTCATGAGAAAATTGAAAAAAATCGTTGAATTTGGATTACATAAGCTATTTATATTTCACATAAATGATTTTTGTTAAGTCTGAAACTTTTAAATGTTTTCATCTTCATTCACCAATAATTTAAGGATCATAGTGCAAAGTATGCAAATTATTTGAGTAAATTGTTAACTAATAATCAGATTCTCAATTTCAGGTTACCACTAAAGTTACAGCCGTGACACTAATCCCAATAATGTGAGTTAATCAGAATCGGGTTATTTAAATTTTACTTGAGTAGAGTATACGTTATTTTAGCTTTACTTTACACCTTGCTGACGAGAAGTACACGGCATACCTAGTCCATTCCCAGCAAACAAGCAGTTAATGAAGGAATAAGGAATTATTTACTCGTGTAAATTATACGTTATTTTAGCTTTACTTTACATCATGCTGACAAGAAAGACACTGCGTACTCGGTTCATACCCTGCGAACATGAGGCGCGGGACGTTAATGAAGCACTCAGCGCGAGCTGAGAAATAATCTCCTGAATGTTAAAAATGAGGAACTTTCCAGACGAGAGGGAGACGGTCAGCGCTTGAGGTTATTTGCATTCAAATGGAATAATGTCGCAGCTAAAAACGACGAATAAAAGCGGTTTTCCTGGCAATTTTACAGCGGCGTCGCGCTCTCACGGCTGTCGTTAATTGCAGTCATGAACGGTTATCGCCGCGTTGAATTGACAGACAAAATGGCTGCGTGACACGTCTTCGCAAATTGAAATCGGTTGCGGTAACGGTTTGGCGTGAGTGGTCGTCTAATTAACGGGACCCATTTGTCTGCTTAACTTGTTTGTTTAACTGGTTTCTAGGAGTAAGATTGGTAGATTAAAATGTCAGTTGAATAGTTTAATTATATTTTTACATTATATGTATAAAGTGTTAAATGGAATCATTCGATTGAAATGACCGGGCAATGGTCGGTAAAAAGATGATAAAGGCTAACCTTTGTCATGTATTGATTAATGCATACAGAAAATATAAAAATTTACGCTATTTCTACAGCAACAGCAGTGAACGTATTAAGTTACAGGGTTCGCTCATTAGAATTTTTTCAATGGATCCCATTACTTCCAATTTGTATGTCTTGTAAATCCGCTTCGTTTTTTTTTATATTAGTGTATTGTATTTTCAGGATGGACCCAAACCGTGATGTTCTATAATTGATGATACACACGAGCTAGTAGACTACATGTCACAACCTAGTACCACAGGGCTCCTGATTGGTCGCTTTGATGCGGCGAGGTAACTTGCCTCGCTCTCATCGTCCATCTTCGTCAGCACAATTGCAGACCCACGAGAGATTTAGTAGGAATCCTATTCTGACAAATCAACTAACGTCAAAAATATGTCCATTTAGCGTTTCATTTCTTGTATCATAGTTGCAACGACGACTTAAAAATTGTCGAGACATCAATCGGCTATTGATTGCTTTTCTGATGTTGCTGTTAACTTCCTGCCTAATATTTTCTCACATAACAATTACGACGATTGGTTCCATACCACGAACAGTTACCTCCCCGTGAAGCGAGTCAAACTAAATTTACTGAAGTGAGATATTCCCAAACGTGAAATAATTTTCAACTATATTGCTTACGTACAGTTGATTCCCGCTCAGAGTACGACAATTAATAAAAGACACATTCAAATGACTGAAGTTTTATCCGGACACAATTTGATGCGACTCAGATGTACTTGAAGCCCGAGGGGCACTGGTCTGGTACTGAACGAAGGTTCAAGGAAATGATGGACTCGAGGTTGGTTTGCCATTCAACTTCTGGCGCTCCTGAGTCAACACTTGGCAGCGGCCGCCTCTAGCGGACCACCGCGTAAGTAAACTTTGTTTTTTCTTGAAATGAAGGCCGAGTAAAAGTAGCTGCCGCTGATGCAGCAGTTCTCGTAAACGTGAGCAGAAATTTGATGAGTTGAGAGCACGCATAAAGTTTTTGTTTTCCGCTACAGAGAACTTTTTTAACGTGAGTTCTCTGGTAATTTTCTTGATGTCTAAAAATGTCCAATGCTTGCTGAACGACAAACGTGGGTGCTGAATTCGATGTTTGATTTTATTTGACCGATTTATTCAGGGACACTGGATTTAGAATCGAATTTGTTTGGGGATTTTGCCACATTTAAGGCTGACTTTAGGAGCGAGAGAACTGAGAAACATTAATTATAATTGGGCACTCGATTAATCAGGCACTCCTTTTTACAAATCGGGTATCGTTAATCGAACACTCGATGTGTTGCAATTGGAGAAAGAAACTAAATGTAATTAGTGCCGTAAAGTTATCAATTGCCCCCCACCTACTGACGTAATTCTGTGTGTGTGTGTGTGTGTGTGCATAGTGTGTTTTGCTGTTGTATCTTAATTAGCGTGTACATGTGTGCTTGTGTGAATTAGGAGTATGCTATTGTTTGAGGATGAATGAAAAAATTAGGCTTTTTAGACATTTAGGTAGGTTTGTGGAATATATTTATGATTTTTGTTTTGTAAAATAGACAAATTTTTTTTATCTTTTCTCCCGTTTCAGCACTGATGATGGAATTTTAATTCCGAAACGTTTGCAATAAATGTAATGTTCGTTTTTACTCTGGTTCTTCTTTTTATTCTAAATGTAATTCGTGTGTCAAACTTGCATTTGATTGTGATGGCTACCTATTTTCCAAATACGTTATCTTGTGAACTTTTTCGCAAGTGAAATTAAAAAGAGTTTTTCGAAAACTTCGGAGTGAGAATAATAGAAATTTCCTTTGAAAACTTATGAGGCGGTGGTAACGCGTAGCTGAGAGAGAACTTAATTTTTATAGGATCTTTTGCCGAGAAATTGATGTGCTTTCATTCCATCTCGGGCAGGAAGTTTAACGTGAAAGTGGTTTCTGTTATCCACCATCATCATCGGGAGATGAAGCTCATTACGCTGCTGTGGCTTGAGCCGCTTCTGGATGTTTTCATTTATCGCAATTGCGTTTGTATGCAAGATCTTTCCCACGTAAAACTTCCGCTAACTCGTCAAGTTTTTAGACCCACTGATGCGAGTTCGTACTTTCTCAACGTTGAAATGTTTCAACCGTCGGCCAACTTAAATGATTCCATCTAGAAACTTTTAAATTTTTCCAACAGGGAAAATTTCACGACAATGTAGAGGCACCTGGCGCCAAAACTTTGGGATTTGACTTTAGAGATAAAAATACTCTCTTTGCGTCTGCTGTGTTTCGAGAGTTAAATTTTCAAGTTGATTTGGTGATTGGTAAGTCAAAATTTTATTCAAGGATAGATTCTTAAATTACCAGCGCAAAATTTGTGACATGGTTTTAAATATTTCCTGTATTTGGGCATGATTGCCTCATTTCAAAACCATTTGTACTCTTGCAGTATTCCGATGAAATATGAAGAGTGGATATGAATAAATATCTACATATGAAAGGTTGCAATAATTTTTCGATCCTACTTATTAAACGCAAAGAAGCAATCGAATTAACATTTCCGTTATCGAATTCGTATATCACTGGATTGCAAATAGCACACATGTTTAAGTTAAATGTTGCAAGAACACTAGGCATAGTATTACGATCATAATTGTTCCTCCAATTTATGACCGCAATTTTTAGTTTGTTCTCGTTGAATTGGCGAGTCGCAAATTATTGAAATTATGACGCGTCTTAAAAATTCATTAAATTTAAATTTTAAACAGCTTGTTCACGGACCATCATTTTGTAATGCAATAAATGAAAGTTATTTCATCGCATGATTCCCAGTTATCGTAAAACGTTTTTCATTGTCACAGTCCATGCTCCACCATAACTTCATGCCTTCATTTCCGTGATTCACATACCATACAGACATTATTTGTAAAGTCTTAAATACTTCTAACAACCTTCCACCACATTTTAACATTCAGTTCCTGTTACATCCCGGAAAGGGAAATCAGCGAATTATTGACATTTAAGGGAATGCCTTTTTTTAAGCAAAATAAATTTTTCCATGCTTTTCGAAAGATGACAAACATTCTTCAAAATCAGCGCTGGCGCGCAGGTAGTAAGACTTCTGTGCCATTATAGCGTGAGGTCTGCCGCCATATATATAGGTCGCCTACCCAGATGCAGTGACAGATGTACAAATCAAGTGTTTATCGCTAAATTAAATGTATGCAAACAAGTTATAACCATTAGGAAGCTTACCTCCCGCTATAGTACTAGCCAGAGGTAGATCTCACGCTATAGCAGTACCAAGACTTCTTGACAATGAACTTTTTGACTTGCTGCTGAGTTGGCGACCTCGGCCTGACGAGAGTATCGAAACAATGCCGCTTAAGGAAGTCAAAGGCGCTTGAAAAGAAGAATCAACAACTGACGAGGTTAATGATGCTGGTCGTGGGCTTTCCACGTTGACCTGTAGTCCAAACAAGTGGCTGCGTTAAGATTTACTTGTGTTCCGGACTGTAATTGTTTGTGTGCATCAAGCAAGAACGAATGCCATGGCAGTTGTTTGTTCTCACTCATGATGGATTGCTGCAAAATGAGTGATAGTCGGAGGCCTCGGGAAAAATTGGTGAGGTGTGAACGCAGGGGTTCATCAAGGAGCTTAAAAGAATAGGGATCGAAAACGAGATAAACCTTTAACACAAATGAAGTTTGTGTTTTGAAGCATCGTTTTGTTTAATTAGAAATTCGTCTTTGATGGTGGGTAAAGTGTAGCGCTCAAAACCGATCGAGGCTTTCAACTGAAGAAGAAATGGTCTTGAGCATAGACAAGCAGCATGTATTGTCTGACACTGACCTACTGTCTTGAAATGTACAGGGTAAAATTATCCTCTCAGTTCCTGCTTGTCCTGGTAACGTTTCATTTAAACCGAATTCTTTTCCATTCGCCACATTGAAACTGATAACACTTCATTTATTCAAAGAAATGAAGGCTCAAGCAAAAGCAGCAACTGTGCACAAGATGCATGAAGAAAATTGTAAGTTTTATCGCTAGCTGTCTCTCTTTATTCGATACTAGTACACCCCTGTTTTTTTGAAGGNGGGGGGGGGGGGGGGGGGAGAGAGGAGGAAGGAGGTGTTGTTACGCTGCTGGCGCCGCGAAAAGGTCGAGGTGTAGGGTTTTTTGGTGTACGCGACCCGTCATAAATGACTGGAATCGATAATTTCCTAAAAAATATACTTCAGATGTGGATCAAAAGCAAAGATATCCAACCCAACAGAACCCGCGATGAAAATACTCTTAATTTTGTGCACTGGTGAAACCCTTATCAAAAATAGTCATTAAGCTTCCTTGACAGCGTGATAAAGTGGCAGACCAACTGAGCTTTAACATGGCTTTCCCACGATTTTCTATGCAATATTATACCTTTCCTATACTTTCCTCAGTCTCAACTGCTGATATTCTATACAACCCAATCTAATACACGTGATGTTCATTCCGACTCTGAATCTGCTGGGTTAATGTACCGAAAATAATTGTGGAGTTGATGAAGCTTGTATCACAGATACGCTCATCACACACTACAGGCTGGTGGGTGTGACACACAGACGGACGGACGGACGCGGCTCCTTTTATAATAGTGATGATAACCGGCCAGAATGTTTTGGGATAAAGCAAATATTGTAAATCCATTTGACGTCAATCTTAAAAGGATTTTAAGAGTACAATTTATTGTAGCCACAAGGGGGAAATCCCACAAAATTTTGTTCCATTAGCTTAAGAGCTTATTGGGTCTGAAGACCTCAATCAAAAGTGCTCTATGGAAAAATTGTCTCGATTTTGTTTGCCTCGTATTTGGTGCTCAGTTACAGTGGCTTGAATGTGAGCACTTACACTTGAATTCGAGTGTTGGTGTTTGACCGATGGGTACAGTTGCTATATTGTTTTAGCAGTATTGTGAGTATAAAATATATCACGTAAATCTTCCAGGTCTGTTGGAGGTATTTTATAAACTTTATCTTTGAGATGACACCAAAGAAAAAAATCACACTGAGTCTGATCGGGACTGCGCATGACCATTCCACTGCATGTTCAACTCCAATGACACGATCTCCAAACACTTGTGTTGAAGTGTTCTTTACGAGAATAGTTCGGTGGCACGGAGCTCCGTCTCGCATCCACCACACTCTGGCGAACCTATGCCCGTAACCAACCTGCGGCTGTGCAATAACTTCCTCACTGAGCATGTCTACGTATTTATCGCCATTCTAATTCCCTTCGAAGAAAGTTTGTTCGATAACAAGGCCAGGCCCAGAGAGCCCAATCCAAACTAAAACTTGGTCTCGAGAGACTGTTTTTCGGAGAAAAAAAATCCTTGGTGGCTGTTTCTAAGGCGATTATATTTTGTTATTTTGACGATTAACAATTCCATTCATATGGAAAATTGTCTCGTCTGATATAACGAATGTTTCAAAAAATCTTTCATGTCTCTCCATAAACCATCCGCAAAATGTTTTTCATTCGAAGAGATCATTTTCTAACAATTCCTGGCAAATCCTTGGTTTGTGAGGAAAATAAAAAGATCTCTCTTATTAATCAGGCACTCCTTTTTACAAATCGGGTATCGTTAATCGAACACTCGATGTGTTGCAATTGGAAAATAAACAGATCTCTACGAACCGTTGACCGAGGTAAATTTGTTCCATGTCGTCGTCTTCAAAAGTTTTCATTTTCTTCAATTTGGCAGCGCATGCACTGAAGGCCCGAATTTCTAGATCCTTTACCAAGTATTTTTCAATAATTGATACTAATCGAGAAAAGACAAACGAGGGCGTTCCAATGTTTATTGTCACGTCGATGTAGCACACAGTCCAATCGGAACCACTATACTAGCTCTCTGCATCATAGCACAATGAAAGGCAGTGCATCTACACAGTAAACGCCAATGATGTCTTGGTAAATTTGTGAGAATAATAATAATCACAGTGGTAACAGTAGTATTAATAATAGTTTCAAATTATTGAGTTCTTTCGGTAAAGATCGATCTGAAACAAACAATGTATACTTATTACGAGAAAGAAATCGAAGTTCAGAATAATATGAAAAAGCTTTGAATTATCCATAATATGACGGCAAATGTTCACTATAATTTCACAGGCTAGTTATAAGTCTGAGCTAAGCGTACATGAAAAAATACAAAAATAAGATGCATCATAACAGTGCTAAATAAAAGAATTTCTATGATCACATCTTAATGAAACCTATATGCTGTTCACGGAATTCCTTAAATCTAAGTCACAGTTTACAAAGTAGTGTACGAGGTGAGATCACAAGCGTAGATGCTTACGCTTCGAAATTGTTCTTAGTGTTCGGATAAAAGAATGCAGGATGGCGCTTACATGCACCCTAGCGATATTTTCTGTTTTTTTTTGTGAAACGTCTTCTGGAATTTCCCTTGTTTCTATCGAGTACTGTTGCATGCGTAGAAAATTTCGCGGCAGTTTTTGTCACAGTAAATTTGTTTACACATCTGCCCAGAATTTTTTTTTGAAATTATTGAACGGCTTTTGCGACATTTTTTATATGATTGAAAGCTGTGACCAAGAATACTGGCTCTTCTTTTGTCATGACGGTTCATAGGTGAAAATTTCAATTTCTATATTTGAAAAGGGAAATTGAATTAAAAACGGTTTCATAAATAGGAATGATGAAGCAATGATACATTTTTATTGTGATTCTAAAAAAACCTGCGATAAAATATCAGTCAGTCAATCAACAGTGATCCATATCTGCATAGTACGCGAGTTTATTAGTCAACATTCTTGACATTAAGTGCTTGTGTACTGGCAAAATGAATAATTACATGATGCGAAAACTGTCAATTTCATTCTAAGATCAGCTTGAACACCTTAATTTACGGTTCCAAAATTGAGTAATTCCATATCGAAACGCAAATTCACATCGTATAAATTTCCCACTTTTACGCCGCATTATGAACACATGTAATTTAAGTTAATGTTAAATACCGTGACGGTGTTGTTCTTCTTATTTTGAATGAGTTGCAAGCAATGAACTTTAATACAAATTCATAAGCGAAGAAAAAGTTTAAAAAATTAGTTATTTTACTCAAAGTAACTGAAAATCTGAAACTTTTCTGAGACCAGTTCCATCATCTGTTCTGTGAACAATGAACTTTTTGATGCAAACCTCTGAAGTCCTACTCGAGATACAGATCGGATATGCTCTGTAAATTAGTCAATTGCCACTGACGCTGCTCTGTGGCACAAATTCAGCTCTGTCATTGCCACAGACGCTGCAAACGTTGCTGTGCTGTTGTCACTCTACGCATAATAGTCATCACCGACAAAAATAATTCCTAAATGTAGAACAACTCAAGTTTCGTTTGATTAAAGGTCGAGTCTGCAGTGTATCTACTCCGGGTTTTGGAGCATCTTTTTGTTTAATTGGAAATTTATCCACCAGAGTGAAACACGCAAGATTTCTCCAGGTCCAACACAACTACCTCACTAGACTAAAGATTCTGCTCTCTACAACTGCTATCTCGTCTTACATCTGCAGGCCGATCATGATTTCTAGGCACTCATAATGATGTCATGTGAAATTATTTTTAACCTTGTGTTCTTTGAAACAGCCCTGGTAGCCATTCATTCTTCGTGATTTGTACGTGAGTTCATTTTTAAATTCTGTGTTAATGTTTTAACGCTTGCAGTCGATAGGTTTCTCACGCTTACTGTACATGCTTGCTCGTCTGTTGAAGCTAAGTAAAACTTTAAATAATGTCTGTCTGAAGATAAATCAAATTGCCAGTGAGTTAAGTGATATTGATTAGGGATAAATTATAATTCTAAATGGCTAAATTATAATGCTGAGATGATAAATGATATTGCTAGGGTGCTAATTGATATTGTTTTAAGGATAAATGATGATGCTTTAAGGAGAAATGATCATACAACGGAAATCAATGACATTGCGATGAAGGTAAATGATATTGCTTTAAGAATAAATGAAATCATTTTGAAAGGTAAATGATATTACTAGGAAGATAAAAAATCTTTCTTGGAAGGTAAATGAAATTGTAAGGAAGATAAATGATATCGCTAGGATGGTAAATGATATTGCTTGGAAGGTAAATGATATTGCTTGGAAGGTTAATGATGTTGATAGGAAGATAAATGATATCGCTAGGATGGTATATGATATTGCTAGGAAGATAAATGATATTGTGAAGAAGATAAATAATATAGATGAGATGGTAAATGATATTCCTAGGAAGATTGCTCTGTCAGAACAGATTGCATATGTGCACAGCCACTCAAAAGGAATCAAGTCTGCATTTCAATTTAGATTTCAAAGCCTACGTTTGACAGTCTCGGAGCATCAAAGTCGGTTTCGAAACGATGCAAAACATGAGTAAGAGAGATCACGCTGTTGTGGTCGGGTGGAAACGCGCTCCTGTGAGATCATCGAATAAAATTAGAATTTCTTACTTCTTTCACCGGTGGTTTTTGATCAAAGGTCGCGGTTCTGACATCCAGTCTTACGATTTTCTGACAATTCAATCTGTGTAGAAAGTGTTGTTACAATGAGTTATTTCCGTTATTATCTTGTAGCTCGATCCTTATTTTCTGATTTTTCCGTGCATCCTCCAAAGATTTCCTATGCGGTTTGTTTTTGACAATGCTGTGGAATTTCTCTCGTTGATTAGGGATTTCCCTCCATTCGTCATTTACAGTTATACAGTAAAAATTGTGAAGTGAAAGTACTCATTATTAATGAATGCGGCATATTTCCTCCCTTTTTGTTCAACATCTGTTTTAGTACTTTGTTGTGCATTTGTGATCACTATGTTTATTCCCGTTAATTAACGGGAAGTCTTAAAATTCGTGAACTGTAACGTTGATTACTGAAACAATTGATAAGAAAAAAAAGAAACAGTTCATTTCCGATGGAGATGAAACCAAAAACTTCATTGGTTTTTAAAACATCTTGAAGTAAGGATCCTTAGTTGATCCACAGACATGGGTATCGTAATACCCATGTCATCAGACGAAACAAATGAATGAGGGCTATGTATTCCTACTGTTGCTTAATCTAGGTTTAACAATATATGTGCAACTACAATACTTACATTAAAATGCGAGCTCAGGGACTTAAGGTATTTGGAATTGTTTCTAAAAGTAAAACGGGTGGATTAAAATAATTCTGTTTCTGAGACTTTGAGGTCGACATTCAAAAATATATTTTCACTCCTACGTATCGACTAGAATGCCAATCAAAGAGCTTGGAGAAAATTTGTTTTTATCACGCAACAAATTTCTGATATTTCCATGCTAATAATAGTGGCACAAAAGAATTTACCTGATTCAAAAACATGAAAAGGATTGTTCTACAAAGTCAGCCATCATAGTTGCAGTACATCATAATTGGAGTAACACGTGAAATAAACTACCTAGATAAGATACTCACGGACGTCAGAAAAGATAATTTGCTCCACACAAGGCTAACAAAAACATGTTAGGACGTGAATAAGAGAAAAAACATTATGTCCTTTCATGTTAATGCATTAGATAAAATTCCATTAGTTTATGACATGTCTCGATGCAAATGTCTTTAATTGATAAAAATACGTAGGTAAAATGACGTTCAATCTCAATGCTTATAGAACGACGGAGAAAAAACCATGAAATGGAAACATAAGGGTTTTGATTCGATAGCTCCTACTTCTGTATATGATCAAAAGATGACCCTTTCTCAAGTAAAATTCGCTGCGTGTTCATTAGCTGACATTTATGTATATCGTTTATTAAGCATTTCCATAGTAATGTCTTTAGCTGTTCCTGCGCATAACCTACATATTGATACGAGTGGTCAAAGCGTAGATTAGTTTACCGTAATGTTGAACAACATCCTCATTTTTTTTAGGTCACAGCGATTTCTTAAAAACGCTGTCGTTCCTAACGGGATCTGTATTGACTGTAACCATTACATTACCTCCTGAGATAACTCTTTCCATTAGCCACTTTTAAAATGCGCCATCTTTATTTTCCCTATTTTAAAAGCTTACATCAGCCACGTTGGAAATGCTCCATTATTATTTTATTTGAGTTGTACTTTGAATATTTGTTGTGGGACCGGAATTTTATTTGAATGTGTTAGATGGCAAACTGCGTTTGAGAACCATTAGACCGTTCAGTATGTTTGCTAGGAGGCAACGAATTCTGACACGTGGCCCGTTCCTCTGCGCTTTGCCTGCAGTGTCCAAGGCCTTGTTTTGCCGCCTCTGCCTCTTCTGCTGCCTCCTCCTCCCCTCCGCCTCCACTCCGCCTTCCCTCCGCCTTCACTCTTCCTCCCCTCCGCATTCCCTTCTTCTCCTCTCCGCATTCCCTACTTCTCCCCTCCCCTTCCTCTCCTTCTCCCCTCGGCCTCCCCTTCTTTTCCCATCCGCCTCCCCTCCTCCCCTCCGCCTCCTCTCCTTCTCCCCTCCGCCTCCACTCCTCCACTCC